>SKCR01023756.1:0-166916 GCA_019454045.1 Zanthoxylum bungeanum
CAACATGATGGTGATTGATGCTCTTGTATGGATATAATATGGATTGCCCTTTGATTTGTTAACTTTACTAACTTTAGATGAGTTGGCGGGAGAGAGCTGAACCCTGACTGTGAAGGAAATGAAAACTTGTGATTTTAGGCCAATTTGGGTGATTAGTTGTGATATGTGAATGCTAGGGTAAAGTATGTAGGTTGTATTTGCTTGAAGCTTCCAAGAAAGGAAATGGTCTATTGGGCGAACCAAAAAGGTGAGAGGAATGTGTGTAAATTGTGTTTTCGGTAGTGATGAAAACTTAAATTAGAAGTGATAATATTGAGCTAATGATTTGTTTTGGTGAGTATGTTGTGGTCGTGTATATGTGTATGGATAGATTGATGCGTGTGGTTGTGTTGTGAAAAAAAGGGACACATAGTATGGGGTGGTCGAATTGCATGCATTAGGGAGAGTTGGTCGAATTCTATGTATCCAATTTGATGTTTGATTTGGTAATAAGGGTGGTGTTGTTGTATAAGAGATTGTGAGTGTGTTATGAGTTTCCATTTGTTAGTGAAGTTATGTATTGTTGTAAGTATGACCGATTGTGTGGATGTAGGAGGAAGTTTGTGTTAAAGATGATAATATTGAGCATGTTGGGCATAAGAAGAGCAATGTGTGGATGTTAAAATGTTAATGATGACAATAAGATATGGAGTGTTAGTGTATTCATGGTGGGAATGTAAGTAAGGTTAAATGAATAGTTGATGTTGGAAATATTAGTGATCCATGTTTATAAAGCTTCACGATGTTCGGATTCACTGATAAGTTTATTCACGTTAAGGCACTTATTGGCTGCTTTAGGAAATATATTACGATTAGTTTTAGGCCGATAGAAGTTTGGATACGTGATAGCTCGCTTTAGATAGAATAAGCTTAAAAGTTTCATATTCTTGATACCATGCATTTATATAACATTCATGCATTAGATTGGGATCAAAACATCCTTAGTTACTAATCATTCATGAAAAATCATGCCTTGTAGCACGCAGGATATTCCGCTCAGCACCACAAGGTTCCTCCAACTGTAGGAATCATTTTCTAGCAATGTAAATGAATGCTACTATCTTTCTATATGTTTTAGTTAAATTATGCTTTTTCGTTTTAAGTTTCAGCTTTTAATATTGAGGAGTTTTATTTCCTAATTAGTTTTATTTAGGACCTTAGTTTTAAAAGTATAAATTTACATAAAAATTTCTCTTCGGTTGCCAAGTTTTCATTATATATATTTCTAGCTATGGATTTTTTTTTTATTCATGATATTTCCAAGTTAACATGATTTAAATATGTATTATTTCAATATGTGAACCTGTTTAACAAGTTCATGTTATTAAATATTTTAACAAAGTACTATAAGTATTTTCAAACCACCAGTATCGAGTCGTCCCCTCATGTTTAGCGTCCCGGGTTCGCTCACGTTGCCTCATGAGGCACTGATCACCCTCGTATGCTCACACATGTTCATGTTAACGTTCCCCTTTCTACACGATGTCGGATCCCGCTAGGTAGGTTTCACGCCCCCTGATCTCGACACTGGTGAGATCTTTCAGGACATCAAGTTTTCTTTATGTATTTCTATAGTACATGTATTTCAGTTTATCGTGTATAAAGAATATTTTTCCTTACCTTTCGATTTCCACACATATTAAAATATTTTAAAATATTTTCATTATAGCATTCAGTCACTAGGTCGCTCCACTGACTTACCCCCACAATTTCATTGTGTTTGCAGGTTCAGTTGTAGCTAATGATGCCTTAGGTCACAGCTCTCAGTTACGCAGGATCGGAGAAGATGGAAACCAGTTGTAGTCATAGATGTCGTGTCCATCATGGGTCCATACATTTGATGTCATATAATAAGCCATGAGGCCGAACATGTGTCTGGATGATTTTATTTAGTTTATGTAAATTAGAAGTATTTAATATATTTTGAATGTGTTAATGTAGCATTGATATGATAATTAGGCAGGGATTGTTTGAGATAAAAAAAATAAAGAATTTTTCATCACAATTTCATTCATGAGATTTGGGTTAGGTTGTATAACTCATTCCAGGTCCAGCACATCCAGGTCTTAGGCTTAGGGGATGGTTATGTCATCTCATGCCGGTCACGTCCCGGATATACTGGGATGTGATAAGAAATATCTTATAATTAGAGCAGGTCATAGTGTTCGTTATACCTCTAACGATTTCTTGTGCCTTAAGTGCCATTAATTCTCTAATGAATGATTTTATTCATAACTATTATGCATCAAATCTTTCTATTCGTAATAGAAAGATTTGAGTGTTTTAACTGTTTATATACTGAATAAACTGTTGGGTTCTCTAAGAACTAGCCAAGGATCTAATAAGCATAAAATTTATGTGAATAATCAAAGTAAGTTGCGGAAAAAGTACTCACATTGAACGACAATTGGATGTGAAGATAATAAAAATTGCTCATTTGTGTTGTGCTCCAAGCTCCTCTTTGTATGAATGGTTTAGCTCCAAGCTTGAACTTAGAATTCCAAACTATTGGATAGGTTTCCCTAACACCTTTGAATGACCCATTTTGTGTGCTAGCACTTAAGATTTTTGAAGCGAAAAATCAAGTAACAAGAACCCTAGGTTCACGCCCAAGATGAGAGAAAATGGGAGGAGGTTCACGCCCAAATTGATGAAAAAGAGGGTGAAGTGTTTTTGATTTTCCAAAAATCATATTACAAAATACCAAAAGTTGGTATTAGTCTTTCACACATCAAATAAAATAATAGAAGTGTGTTTTACAAGTTAACAACTACTAACAACTTCCATCAAGCTAAAGTGACAAAGTTGACTATGTGACTTGTGTGTGGGCCCTACTTTAATTCAAAATCTGAGTGGGCCCGCAAACACGTTCCGGGCTTGGGTTCGTTAATTCCGAATTTACGAATTTTTCGTTGCGACTTAATTAAATCAAATTTAATTAAATAATTATGCCTAACAAGATTTCTATTAAAGTCGCTTGCGAATTAATTCTAAATTAATTCGTTCGCCCGAATTAAAATCCAATTTTAATTCTGTTATGAAATCTAATTTCATTTAATATATCGAATATATTATTTTATCGATAAATTCCAAATTAATCGTTCTCTCTCTTCCATTTGAATTTTATCCCAGATAAATTCTTTCCACAATTAATCCTAGATTAATTTTCTCTTTCATAATTAATCCTAGATTAATTCTGTTCGAGTCAAACGTCATCGGTACATCTTCGGGAAGTGACCCATGAGATCTCTGGATATGTTGGCAGTAAATCCGGCTATCGGAATATCCGAACACGTGCGTACCCGGTACCACGTTTTTACCGATTTACAAGACATGATTGGCTTCTAGCAAAGCACCGTGCCTACCCAATTCTCCAGAAATATTCTTTAAGGAATATATAATCTTTGTCAGGCGTAGTATACGTAGTATTGCGTATTACGATCCAATATCGGATGTCACATGCTAAGTCTGGGCTGAAATTGTGTCTGCCCCGTACGAAGCACATATCGGATCTCTGGTAACTAGTCTCTATAATCGGATAATCATGACCTAGTTATATTATCCCGATGACTGCAGTACTTAAAAGTACTAGTTCCGTATCCTATGTGATCATCATCTCCATATGACTGAAGTAATACTTCCATCTTGACATCACACCCAATACACTACGATTCTCAGTATACCTAGAAGTGGCATACACAGAACCTGTTAAAGCCCTGGACGACCAAAACCAAAGTATACTGATTGTCGCAAGTATTAGCGATGCAAGTCTCAGGTTAAGACCAAATACACCTACCCTGATTCGGATTCCCATAGACACATAGTCATACTACCAATGAGATTCTGAGGGGTCTATCCACAGCGAAGTTATTTCTGTACCATCGGTAAACAGAACCTCCTATTACACTTCCATGAGTATCCATACCCAAATATATGAGAATATGCCGTTACGCTTCCATAACACACACAAGTGTAATACTAGCCTATTCCGCATTATCGATGTCCAGTCTCGATAATACTACGACTAGGGATATTTAATGATTAAACCTTACGTGGATTAATATTGTCTCATATCTTATTAATCTGGTACTAATCATATGGACTTTTATCATTTATATATCCCGGTAATCCAATTACAAAATGATAAAAGAGTAATTTCCTTTGTCACATAGTTAATTTGTACAACAATGCCATGTTCTGTACAAATAGTGATGCTATGGGTCATAATTGTCCAATAATCTCCCACTTGGCCTATAGCCAATCACTCAAGTGTCCTACACCTGAACTATGTACGATTCGCTCAAACCTTTGCTGAGAAACAACTTTCGTCAGTGGATTTTCAATGTTATCATCTGATGCAATTTATTCGATCATCACATCGCCACGATGTATGATTTGACGAATCAGATGAAATAATCGAAGTATATACTTGGATCATTGATGAGACCTTGGTTCCTTAGCCTGTGCCGTAGCCTAGCTCAGCTGCTAATAGAACTACTCCTAATCTAATTAGGAATTTTATAGATCCAAAATGCTTCTTTTGCTGCTTCAACTGCAGCAATATTCCGCTTTTATTCTTTATTCGGCAACAATATCTTGCTTGGAAGATTTCCAGCTCACTGTTCCGTTATTCAAACTAAATATGTACCCTTATTGCGACTTAAAGTCGTCTTTATCGGTGTTGGAAACTTGCAGCGGTGAACCTAGTCACCTCAAGTTCTTATTTCTCCATATTTCCAGAAAGCATCCTTAGTTCGTCCAAGATACTCAAGGATGTTCTTTAGATCGATCCAGTGACCATCATCTGGATTGGCCTTATAGCGTCTACATATGCTCAAAGCATATGAGACATTAGGTCACATACATTTCAAAAATGTACGAACTCTGGGAGGGTTGTCAGCAGCTTTCTATATCTATCCCAGTAGATCTTTATTCCTAGAATAAAGCCTGCTTCTCCCAGGTATTCCATGGAGAATTTTAATGATAGCCATGCTTTCACCGATTATTTTATGGGAATGTTATTACTAAGAAGCAATACATCATCAACTTATAGGACATTCATTGTCAGTGCGCTCCCACCAACCTTCTTATATACATAAGAATCATATTCGTTTTTGAATGAAATCATATACCATTATGATCTCATCAAAACGTTGGTTCCAAGAACAAAATGCTTGCTTCAATCCATAAATGGATCGATTTAACTTGCAAACCTTGTTTGCATGTTTTTGGTACAACAAAACCGTCAGGTCGTATATAAACATCCTCCAAAAAGTTTCCGTTAAGGAAAGCGATTTTGACGTTCAGCTGCCATATTTCATAAATGAAATATGCAGCTTTTGCAAGCATTATCCGAATGGATTTAATCATGGCAACAAATGAAAAAATTTCATCTTAGTCGACACTATGTCGTTGACGATACCCTTTCTGTACAAGGCTAGCTGTTTACATTTCTATGTTGCCATCCATGTATGTCTTCCTTGAAGACCCATTTAGTACCAATAGGCACAATGTCTTCTGGTACATCAACCGGTGTCCAAACTTAGTTGGTATACATGGAATCCATTTCGGACTTCATGGCACTTTGCCATAAAAGGAGTCGATACCTTGTATCACTTCCTCATACGTAGTCGGTTCGCCTTCCTCAATAAGATTGACATCTACATGAGGTGAGATCAGAAACCTATACCTCCCAGGTTGTTTTCCGACTCTATCCGACCTACACGGTTCTTGTGTATTCGAATATTATTGGTACAGTTTCATCCTTGATGAACTGTTGGTGTTCCGTGAGGACTTGGTGCCTAGAACAGTATTACTCTGATTTTCATCGAGTTTTACTTTCCTCCCACTTACCACTGCATATAGGTATTCCTCTTAGGAAAACCGCATGGAGAGCAACAATTACATTGTTCTCTTGTGAGTTGTATAAGTACTATACTTTGTTTTCCCTAGGACAACCTACAAATAGGCACTTATCCGATTTGGGTTCTAGTTTGGTACCATCCAAACATTCGGCGTATGCCTAGCATTCCCAAATCTTCAGGAATGAGAAACCCGGTTTCTTTCCTGTTCATATCTAATATGAAGTTTGTCTAACAGATTTTCATGGAACCTTATTCAAAATAAGTATTGCACTGTTTAATGCGTATCCCTAGAAGGAATTTGGTAGCTCAGAGCGAATCATCATTAACCTTACTATGTCCAACAAAGTTCGGTTTCTCTGTTTGGACACACCTTCAAATTGAGGTGTTCCGGGAGGAGTCCACTGTGAAAGAATACCATACTCTTTCAAGTAATCTTGAAACTCATATGTTTAAGTATTTTACACTATGGTCCGACCGTAATGTTTTTAATACTTTTATCGGTCTGTTTTCTTACTTCGTGTCGAAACTCTTTGAATTACTCAAAAGTTTCTGACTTGTGTTTCATAAGATACACATAACCGTAACGCGATGCCACATCCGTAAAGATTACGAAGTATTCATATCCACCTCTAGCCTAGCTAGACATGGGCCCACTTACGTCTCTATGAACGAGGGCTAACAGCTCGGTGGCACTTGCACTTTTACCTAGTAAAAGGTGTTCTAAGCACTTTGACTAATAAACTAGATTCGTAGACATCATTTGAATTAGAATCAAATCCCTCATAGTATCCACTATTCGAAAGTGTGGATATACGAGTCTTGTTAAATGTGTCCCAAACAAAAATGCCAATTTTAAGTCTCAACAGATTTATTCAGTTTGAGCTTTTGTTTGTCATATCATATGTTTGAGATTCATTTATATTCTAAATATAAATACTATTATTCTATAACATCCCAGATTTTCAGGATTGTTCTAGAAGATTCCCGGATCGTGTTTTAGTCTCGGAGCATGATGATGATGAAGAATAAGAGTTTAAGTGATGTTATATGAGTTGGAATATTTGATTTTGAATTTTCGTCGCGTCAGAAAACGCGTGGGATCAAAAGTTAGATACGCGATTTTTTGGAAAACGAGTAAAGTTTACGATTTTGGTCACGAACAGAGCAAACAAACTCCGATCGAGCTGATTTTTAGACCATCGGACTCATTTTTCCGAGATGAACAACTTTCGTGTTGAGTACTTTTCTAGAATCGCATCAGAAGGGCTCCGAAAATGCGTTATTCCAGAAGGTTCCAGAATAGGGGCTGATCAGTAATCTCGCGGGGACTTAAATGATATTTTCCAGGGCAGTATTTAAAGCATCTAAGTTTCTCTAAATTGCAAATGAGGCAAACCCAAATCAAACACCCCATTCGCCCCCTTAAACCCATTTTTGGCGTGAAGGAAGAACCGGTCGCGCCGGCGGCCTGCCGGCCACCGCCGGCCGGCGCGACCATCCAGGAAGAGTCACCCGGCCACCGTGCATCTTTTGGTGGCCGGCGGCGAAGCTAGAACGCCGGCGATCGGCGACAGGGAGAAGAAGAAGGTGCAGCAATGGGTTTGTCGGATCCGGCTCGTCGGTTCGTTTCACGGCCCGAGCAACCTACCAAATCGAAGCCCTCGACGAGTACTACGAGTGTACGGGATTTTTTTTGCCGAACAACGGCCGAAATCATGCAAAACGAGGAGAAAAGCGTTGGTGAACAGTACACCCATGTCGAACGGTAGCTCCGATCGGAATTCCGTCGACACCAGCGCGTTCGTATGGCCGTTGGGAGTCTGGATATGGCCTCGGATTTTTGGTACGACTTTCCGTTCAAAATTTGTTATTTCAAAGTGTATCGATTTGTATTCGGATGTTTCCGGTAGTTATGTAGTTTAGATAATTGCTTTTATATGAATTGGATATGTTTTAATATGTTAAAAAGATAAATATGGTAGAATCCGGGGAGAAACAGATTAGATTTGATCAATTCGGTAGAATTAGCGAGTTTCCGGTAAAACAGAGTTTCTCGCGCGACTGAGCTGGGACGACTGTAATCATGGTTAAGGTATAAATAATGTATTTCGAGGGTAATTGAGCAATTTCGGGATAGTTCGGAGGGTTCAAGACCCTTCCGTAGAGTTTGCGGAAACTTTTCCGCAAGTTTTGCCGCACACGTGTAAAATGAGAATAAGACCCATCTAGTTAATTTAGAATAGCATGTAAGCATGTATTAGAGTAATGAAGTTTAGATTGTAGTATCAGAGACGATTCGGGTGTTCCGGGGAAACCCGTAGTTGTTTTAGATAAGTTGGAAGTTCCGCAAATAGTGGTACTAACCTTGCGTTGTTACTTATTTGACAGATCGGACCCGGATCGCATGCATTCGCTTAGCCAGGTAAGTAACTCATACTGCGAATACTTAAGAAATCTAACGTTGCTCGAAATCAGTAATATAACAAAGTCGTATATAGTTATATGTATGAAACATGTATATATAAAGATGAGTGTAAAAGAAAGTAATAGATGTATCTATATACACATGTAGATGAAAACAAGCAGTTATAAGTATATATAAGAGTAGAGATAAGCATGAGCACATAGAAGTATAGAGATGTATATGTAGGTATAAACTAGTATGTATATTCAGATAAGAGCATATGGATAATATCATGAATATAATTTAATTAGACTTGGGTTTGGGGGTTGTAGAAAACTACACCCTAGGGAATGGGACTAAAGTTTAGAAAATGACAATTATGAAAAGTAACAATATATGTTCAGTGTATGTAGAACGATACCAAAACAAGAATACGGGTGTATACACGTATAAGCAAGAGTATGTAGGTTACATGGAGAAATAAATAAGTATATAAATAAATTGTTTGTATGTATTTGATTTAGCATAACCAATAATTTTAGAAAATGCCTAAATGGGCCTATTGTTGGGATAACTGTTCTAGTATGGTTATAAATGATTAGAGAGTAATGGAAATGAATGAATAAGTAAACTTTTATACTTTAAGTCATACATTCGTTTATAATGATCGATTGTGTGTATGAATGTAAATTATACATTATATTTTTGTGAGCCACCAGCAAGGTAAGTTATAGAGGTAAGCTAAGTTATGATGGTTTGAATGTGTGCATGTATAGATAAATATAGATATGTATGAATGTAAGATAAATTTAGCATGTTTTAGTTTGAGCAAGCATTCCGTTGATATTTGAGCTTATAGTTTGTAAAATAATTATAGATGGAATCATGGATAGAGTAGAGAGGAGCATGAGAGAAGCATATATGCATGTGCATATGTGTGTGTTTAAGTTTTCAGCAGTTGAGCAAACGATAACAATGTTTTCAACAATTTCAAATGTTTTAAAGGAAGATTTTAAATGCTTTGAAAAGAATCGTATTTCAGAAAATGTTATTACAGTTTGAGTTACAGATTATGGTTTTATGGTTTTCGGGGCATGAGGTAAAAACTCACCCCAGTATGTAACTTGAGATATAGTTCGGAATTGATGGATACTTTGGAATTGACGGATATAGTAGCATGTGCACATGTGAAGGACTGAGGGGACGCTCTCAGATCCTCGAGCAGGACTAGGGGCTACAGGGTCCCAAAATCCTAATTTCAGAGCTTGGTGGCTACACTGCAGTTGAGTTATGGTCATGGGTGTAGATCTCTATATTGCCAGTTGAGTATTGGTCCTGGACGTAGGGTACCACCAATTCTAGAGATGCCCAGTTGAGTGATGGTCCTGGGCATTGAGTACACCCAGTTGAGTGATGGTCCTGGGTGCAGAGCAGTTTTCAGTTTTCAGATTTTGAGTACACAGTTTTCAGATTTTCAGTACCTAGATTTCAGAAACCAGATTTTAGTATATGATTTTTCAGAAACAGTTTTTCAGATTTCAGTTTTCAGTTTCAGACACAGTTTTCGGAAAGAGCTTTTCCAGAAAGAGAAAGTAGAGTAAAGTTTTCAGCAAAAAAGACTTTCAGATAATAGTTTTTCGAAAAGAGTTTTCAAAGAGTATCTTCTAAAGACATAGCATGTTGAAGTAAAGTATGATTTGTAATTATTACATATAAATTATATATTCTAGTAATTTATCTGAGATGCATATAGTCGATGATATTGCATTATAACACTAGTACATTCACATGTAAGTATTTCAAAAGAGATTTTAAAATAATAGTTCATCAAAGCATGACATGTTTTGCATCGAAGACATATATGATGAGATTATGTGTGTAGCATATTCATATTGAAGTAACATTTGTAGAGTACAAGTGCATAGTAGCATGATCACTGATAATGGTTTTGAACTTTATAGTTAAGATAAATGAATATAACGCCACTTAAGAATATATGTTGGTGCATATGTATGCATAAGAGGTTTATAATTTACAATGAATATATGTTATGTACTATGAGCACGTTATATAGGTGTTATAGAATTATGACTTATGAGTTCGGAAATCAGTTAGTCAACGTATGAGGTTTGGTTTCGTATATGCATGATTGAACATTATAAATTCAAGTAAGTGTGTAAGATTTATAACATGACATGATAAATAGATGTAAGTGAGTGATTTAATCTTAGACAGTATGTAAGTAATAAAAGAATGTGATGAGTAATACCATAGAGAAAGCTGAATTGGTGATACTTCAGGCATCTGAAAAATAAAGGAGTTAAGCAGAATTTAAATAGTACGCTTTGATTAACATGTTAACTATGTAATCTTATATGAGAGATGTATACAGTTTGAGAATTAAGGAGGGAAATGTAATTGCATGATTACAGTAAAAGATAGGTTAAGAAACTTAATGAAATAAAAATAAAAGTTATGGTTTGATTATGTTGTAGTTATAAGTATGATTACTTACTGAGTCATTATGACTCACACCATTTCAGTTGTAGTTTTGCAGGTCAGTAGCAAAAGTTTGGTGAAGACTTTGAAGACAGTGGATTGCCCCAATTTGCAGTCAATAGAGAGTTCCGAGTCCTGGGTCAAGTTATGGGTCCTCCCGGCCCTTGTCATTGTATTTGCTTTATATTTCCTTTGTATGAGTTATGTAATAGTTATGTTATAGTATAGTTTTATTTGAGTTCTGGCAGGAGGCCAAGTGATTTATTTCTGTTCATTGGGTTCAGGCATGAGGCCTTGATGTTGAAATACCGGCCTGAGGCCGAGATTTGATGATTATGTTGTATCTTGGAGCTGGCTATAAGCCAGGTTGCATGATGTTACGAATACATCATGCCGAAATTTCGTTAGAATCAGAGGCTTATGGAGATGGGTTCTCCTGTCTCCTGCCGGTAGCATTCTGGCCTAGGCGGGATGTTACATATTCACATCTAATGTGTTTATCTCAATATCATCTTTATAAACAAAACACTTAGTGTTCTAGAATATAAAGGTATACCCGCAACATGTTACACTAGATACAGAGATAATATTCCTAGTCAAACTAGGTACATTAAAACAGTTTCCTAATTTAAGTACATGCCCAAGGGGCAATTCCAAAACTTAGGTTTCTACGGTTAAAACAACGACTCATGTCCTGTTTCCGACTCATAGGTCGATCTCATCTGAAGCCAGTCTCCTGCTAATTTTATTTTTACTTATTATTGTTGTTTTCTTGTGTTTCAGGTTCTCAGAAACTACATGAGACGAACCAGAAGCTTTGAACTCCGACCGCTTGACCCAGAAATTGAAAGAACCATCAGACAGTTGAGAAGGGAAAGGCGAGAAGGCCAAGAAGCTTTAGTCAACATGGAACTTGAACCTTTGAATGTTGCACCACCGATACCCATTCGAGCAAGAACCATTCCGGTGGTCGACAACTTTATTTCCTGTATTGTACTTCCTCCCTTACCAGAAAATGCAGGTGACATCAAAACATGCATCCAGATGATTCAGCAGTCAGTACAGTTTGGGGGAAATGCAACTGAAGATCCTAATTCCCATATCAGTAACTTCCTGGAAGTTTACGGTACCTTCAATTACAACCGAACAGCTGAAGAAGCAATGAGACTGCAGGTTTTTCTATATTCCCTAATAGACAGAGCTAAAGCTTGGTTACATTCGTTACCAGCAGGTTCCATCACAACTTGGAACACTATAGCCACCAAATTCCTTGCAAAGTACTTTCCACCAGCCAAAACTGTAAAGTTGAGGAATGATATCACATCCTTCGTGCAACAAGATTCAGAATCCCTTTGCGAAGCTTGGGAAAGATTCAAAGATTTACTCCGGAAATGTCCTCATCATGAGATCGCAAAGTGGCTACAAGTCCAAACCTTATATAATGGACTTTCTGGAATAATGAGAACCACAATTGATGCTGCTACTGGAGGAGCTTTAATGGCAAAAGGAGAAGATCAAGCTTGGTGTTGGACAATTATGACCCATAGCGTCACTATTTGTACATATCATGGTGTTGTTGTACAAATTAACTATATGACAAAGGACATTGCACTCTTATCATTTGTGATTAGATCACCTAGATGTATAAATGATAGGAGGTTCTTATGATTTGTTCCTGGATTGAGAATGATATGAGACAGTATCAGTCCACGAAGGATAAATCATTAAATATCCCTAGTCAGAGTATTATCGAGATTGGAGATCGATAAATACGTAAAAGACTAGTATTACACTTGTGCGCGTTGTGAGGGCATAACGACATAGTTCTCATATATTTGGGTATAGGATACTCATGCAAGTGTAATATGAGGTTGTGTTTTACCGATGGTACGGGAAATAGCTTCACTCTGGATAGACCCCCTCGGAATTCCATTGGTAGTATGACTATGTGTCTATGGAAGTCCGAAATCAGGGTAGGTGTATTTGGTCTTAACCTGAGACTTGCACCGCTAATGCTTGCGACAATCAATGTACTTTGGTTTTGGTCGTCCAGGGCTTTAACCGGTTTCTGTGTATGCCTCTTCTGGGTATATCGAGAATTGTAGTGTGTTGGGTGTGATTTCAAGACGAAAGTGTCACTCCAGTCATATGGAGATGATGATCACGCAGGGATACAGAACTGGTTCTCTAAAAAGGTTGCAACCGTCGGGATAATATGACTTCGTCATGATTATCCGATATTAAAGAGACTAGTTGCTCGTCATCCGATATATGCTTCGTACGGGGCAGACACTGTACCAGCCCCAGGCCTTGCATGTGATCATCCGATACTAGATCGAAATACGCAATGTTACGTATACTACGCCTGATATAGATCCTTTATTCCTATAAGGATATTTCTGGAGAATTGGGTAGGCATGACGCTTTGCTAGAAGCCAACCTTGTCTTGTAAATCGGTAAAACGTAGTACTTGGTACTTACATGTTCAGATAGTCCGACGACCGTATTTACTGCCAACATATCCGGGGATCTCATGGGTCGCTTTCTGAAGATTCACCGATGACGTATGACTCGCACCTTTTAATTAATCTGGGATTAATTGCGGAGATATTTTATCTAGGATAAAATATCATTAAAAAGAGAGATAACAATTAATTTGGAATTAATAGATTAATTAATATATTCGATATATTAAACGAAATTGGATTTCGACGCGGAATTAAAATTAGATTTTAATTCGGGCGAACGAGTTTATTTAGAATTAATTCGTTAGCGACGTGAATAGTTATTTCGCTAGGCATAATCATTTAATTGCGTCGCAATGGAAAATTCGTTAATTTGGAATTAGCGAACCCGAGCCCGGGATTATTTGCGAGCGCATTTACATTTCGAATTCGAGTGCGGCACGTAAGTCAAATCAAGCGTCAAATAGTTAGTCGCATCAAGCTTTAAATCACATGTCACTTTGAGTGATGTGACACTTGATTGATTGATGGTAGTTGTTGGAAAGCTTTTAGCCTTTGACTTCTGGAAAGCCAAAAATTAGTAAATCATTTATTTATTTTATGGAAAATATATAAGTGTATTAGATACACTTTTCCAACAATTCAACACATAACTCATCTCTCTCCAATTCCTCTCCTCTTTCACGCCCTTAGGACTGATTTTCTTTCTGGTTTGGCAGCTCACTGCCGTGAGCCAAGAAGGAAAAGGGAAGCAAAAGGTTGTGATTTTGTGGCAAAATCGGGAGTGCTAGCACACTACGAAGTCATGCGAAGGTGATAGGGAAGTCCACCCATGAGCTTGGAATCATTTCGCGAAGCTTGGAGCTTGATTCTTGAAGCTTGAAGCCGAATCCATGGAGGCCAAAAATAGCCACTGCCGTGAGCAGTCCAGTGAGCAGAAATCAATTTTTTATTGCCTCGCGCGTCGCTCAACTGATCGATGTGAGTATTCCGCAACTCCCTCGTTGTATTCGCACTTATTTTCAATGCTTGAAATGATCTTGGGATGCTTAGTATTTACTAACAATGGTATCAAGAGCAAGGTTAAGCATGAAAATATTTTAGGGCTTAAAATTGGGTAAATTGTATTTGAGCATGTTTTAATGAAATTGGATGAATTAGTATGCTTAAATATGTTTTAATTGAAGATTGATTGGATCAATTTGTTGAAAAATTATTTGGAACATTTTTCCCCAATTTTGTTGAGTTGGCCGAAAGTCAATAGCCCTAATGGTCTTGGTGATTTTTTGATTATTGATCATTGGATGACTTGAATCAATTGGAAATGTGGATTTAATGTTAATTTGGATTTGATTGGATTGAATTTGGAATTGATATGAAAATCCCTATATTGCCGAGACTTTGAGCATGAATATTGGGTTTGATTTTTGTTAAATTGTGTTGGACATGATTTAATGATGATGAGCATGATTAATTAGGCTAATTTGGTGTTTTGAAAATATTGATTTGGGTGATTAATTGTGTTATACACTTTAGGTAATTAAATTGTGAAATTGGATTTTATAATTTAATTGAATTGGGCTAATTTTGGAAATTGGGCTTGAAATGTTGTTATTGGGCTTGGTTGTACTAAGTCGGGTTTAGGCTAAATTGGTTGGATCCAATTAGGCCCAAAACCGCATCCATAAAGCCCAAATGCGACTAATGGACCTTAATTAGTTTAATTGGGCCTAATGGGCCTAAATTGATTTCTGGGCTTATGGGGTAACTCTCGGATTGGACTTTGGTTATTGGGTTCGACCCGAGTTGACCAAAAGTCCACGCCTTAAGAAATTAATTGAAAGCCCATTGGATTTTAATTAAATTGACGTTGGACGTTAATCGGGCTTTGAGACCCGTAACGATTAAATTTGGAATTTAAGTCGTATAGGTTCGTTAATAAAGTGTAGTATTTAATTTGGAATTAAATAACGAATTAGTATTAAATACAAATTGAATTGGATTTTATTATGTTGTTTAATTTAATTTGAGAATTCGTACTTTGAGTACTTATTCACAAAACGAGTTTGACTCGAGAAAAATCAAATCGTTGTTTGAACATTGGATGGTCACTAATTATCAGATTAATTAATTTGATTAGATTGATTGATAATATGCTTGTGTGAATACATGGTTACGATGCATGAATAATGTATATCGGATGGATATTAGATGGGTGGGACAATTTTAGAAATTGTTGTAATAAATTTAGAATTTATTAATTGGACCTGCGTGTCCAGCCTTATTACCTCATTATTCTTTGTATTCTCTTCTCACCTATTCCCCTCAATGTAAATGAGGTTTCTTTAGAAGTGTAGTGTAACGGGTAGAAGTGATACATGTGCTAGCGGGAGATAGAAATAGAGAGATTTGATCTAGGATCAATGTGTAAAGTATCCATCCGCATATCATTATTATTTATTTATACGCGCTTTATTATGTATTTAGAATGCATGTTTAAGGGTGTATGATGATGAGACCTTAACAAAGATAATAAATTGGTTGCCAATTTGCACGCGAAAAACCCTCAAACAATATTTAAGCATTTTTCCTTCCATTGAGTGATTCTCACTCAAGATCCGAGACTGGCATTGGCTTGTTGGCCAAAGTCAAGGCCTTTGTCCGTCGAGGATGTGTTTGAATCACGAGAGCTTTGTTCCATATCAGTGTCTTGTCCAAGTTGTGGTTTGTTGGCCAAAGTCAAGACCACTTCTTGTCCATCGACATTGATTACGAAGCTTTCCATGGTCAATGGGTCACGCTTGACTGGGATCACTAAGTTTGTTGTGCCAAAGCCAAGACTTAGTTGATTCAGAGGAAAAAGGTTAGGCAATACATTAGATGTATTGGCATATATGAGATATATGTTTCGGACTTGGATGTCCCCCTACTGGATCTAGGAATTGGATTGGATCCAATTGATCTTAGAGATCTACCTAGTTAATTATCATACAATTTGTTGGCCAAAGTCAAGATTGTGTGATATTTAACGGGATCCTAGCCCACTAGGAAACACGGTTTCCCGAGTACTCGACAGAAGGTTAGAGGCTCGCCGAAAAATAGTGGGAGGCAAGAATTGAATTTGCAATATTCGTTTAATTACTTGCCATACGCGCTCAAAACAAATATCATTCGTCAAATAAATTAAATGTTAGTTGGACTAATATTTAAATCGTTGTTTTAAAACAGTTGGACTGTATTCAAACTATTCATTTATAGTTGATTTTATAATTGGATTATAGTAATCAATATAATTGATTTTAATATATTAAATTATAGTTGATTAAATAGTTGGACAATAATAATCATTATAATAAATAGTACCTAAATCGTTGATTAAATAGTTGGACTATTAGAATCAAGATAAAATTGAAAGATTGACATTTAAAACATAATCCTAGCGAAAATGTATTTAAATGGTTTAATTTCCAAATTGGGAATAAATTCAGGATGGTCCTGGAAAATAATAAGTTACTTTATTTGATAAAATAACATATTAGGCCTAAGCCCGGAGTTAAGCAAATAGTAGAGCATAATCTTTGGAAGATTTATGTGATGATAACTTTAATGCTTAATCCATTAAGCTTGTCGTAGTAGACTTCTTAATTGCTTTGTCAGAACTAAGGATTAGATCCTTAAAGTATGATAAATAAATTGAAGGATCTTCAAAAATCTATACTTAGATTTAAGAAGTACTAAATTGCAATAAAATGATTCTTGGAGAATTAATGACTATTCTCAAGGAGACAAAGTCAAAGTTTGCAATAAGGCAAGAAGCGCAAGGCACACCTTACTTCGATATTATAGAAGGCCAAGGCTTGGCCAAAGGCTTCTGGGGTGTTGAATAGGGCAAAGGCAAAATCATTATAATCTTCTGGGAAGATAAAGGACATATACCAAAATGTCTGCTTAAATGTGGCAAACGGGATCGCGGAAGCGTGACTACCGTTTGGACAAAGCAGACATGAATGAATTGAAGAACGAGCAAGGCTCTGACTTCAAATATGTTTGTCATAAATATGTTCACTACTAGTATTAAAATTGGATTTTAAATGCTTAGTGTGGTACATAAATATATACATTGATGTTCAGAATCTGCTTTGAACAGATACTGATTTCAATTGAGATTTAATCTGCGAATCGGAAACGGGACGAAAGTCGCTGTTTTAACCGTAGATACCTAAGTTTAGGAACTACCTTCGGGTGTGTACCTAAATTTGGAAACTGTTATAATGTAACTAGTTTGACTAGAAACATTATCTCTATATCTGTGTTTAATCCGTTGCGGATGAACCTTTATATTCTAGAACACTAAAGTGTTTTATTTTATAAAGATGATATTGAGATAAACACATTAGATGTGAATCACAGAATTTATACTTTGAATATAAATAAATCTCAGACATATAATATGACAAACAAATAGCTCAAACTGATTTGATCAGAAGAAACTTAAATGTGGCATAGTTGTCTGGGACGTAATTTAAACAAGACTCGTATATCCACACTTTTGAAGAGTGGGTACTCGGACTGATTTGATATCATTCAAATAAAGTCTACGAATCTAGTTTATAGGGCAAAATACCTAAAACACTATTTACTTAATAAAAGTGTAAATGCCACCGATCTGTTTGCCCTAGTTCATAGTGAAGCAAGTGGGCCCATGTCTAGCTAGGCTAGAGGTGGATATGAATATTTCGTGACCTTTACGGATGTTGCATCGCGTTATGGTTATGTGTTTCTTTTGAAACACAAATCAGAAACTTTTACAGTTTCGACACGAAATACACGAACAGATCGGCTAAAGTATAAAACCGTCACGGTAAGACCGTAATGAAAAATACTTAGGCAATAAGTTTCTAATATACTTGAAAGAGTATAGTATTCTTTCAATAATGACTCCTCCCGGAACACGTCAATTTGACAGTGTGTCCGAACTGAGTAACCGAATTTTGTTGGACATGATAAGGTTAATCATAAGTCGCTCTGAGCTACCATTTCCTTCAACGGATAAGCATAAACAGTGCATAACTTATTTTGAATAAGGTTCCATAATAGTCTGTTTGACAGATTTCATATTAGATATGAACAGGAAAGAAACTGGGTTTCTCATTCCTGAAAATTTGGGAATGCTTGGCATATGATTGGATGATACCAAACTAGAACCCAAATTGGATAAGTGCCAATTGTAGGTTATCCTAGGGATACCAAAGTATTGTACTTATATAACTCACAAGAGAACAGTTAGATTGTTGCTCGCCATGTGGTTTTAATAAGAGGAATACCGATATGCAGTGGTAAATGGGAGGATAGTAAAACTCGATGAAAATCGGAGTAATACTATTCCAGGCACCGATTCCTAATGGAACACAAATAGTTCATCAAGGATGAATCTATACCATAATTTTCGAATACACAAGAACCACGTAGGTCAGAGAGATTCAGAAAACAACCTGGGGTATGGGTTTCTGATCTCACCTCATAAAGATGTCTATCTTATTGAGGTATACCAACTGACTACGTATGAGGAAGTGATACAAGGTATCGACTCCCTATTATGACAAAGTGTCATGAGTCCGAAATGGATTTCATGTATATAAACTATATTTGGAAACTAGTTGATGTACCGCAAGGCATTGTGCCTATTGGTACTATATAAGTCTTCAAGGAAGACATACATGGAAGGCAACATACCAACGTGTAAAGCTAGGCTTTTAGCGGAAAGTTATCGTTATCAACATTATGTTGATTTTGATTCAACCTTTTACCTGTTGCCACGGTAAATCCATTTGGATAATGCTTGCTAAAGCTGCATGTTTCATGTATGAAATATGACAGCTTTACGGGAAAATCGCTTTCCTGAAAAGGAAACCTTTTGGAGGATGTTTAAAACATCCAGTGGGTTTTGTCGTACAAAACTAGCAAACGAGGTTTGCAGGTTATTCGATCCATGTTTGGATTGAAGCAAGCATAGGTTCTTCGAATTATCGTTTTGATGTAATCATAATGGTTTATGATTTAATTCAAAACGAAATGATTTTTGTGTATATAAGAGGGTTAGTGGGAGCGCACTGACAATAAATGTCCTATAAATAATGATAATACGTCATTTCTTGGAAATGATATTCCCATAATACTATCGTTGAAAGCTAGGCTTTCGAGAAAATTCTCTATAGAATTCTTGTGAGAAACAACCTTTATTCAAGGAATAAAGATCTACTGTGATAGATTAAGTTGTTAACATTCTCTGAGAAATCGTATATTGAAAAATGTACGCGACCTGATGTCTCATATGCTTTGAGCATATGGAGTCACAAACAGGCCAATCTAAGTGATAGTCATTGGATTGATGTTAAGAAAATACTTAGTATCTTAGAGATCTAAGGATGTTGCCTTAAACTATGGAGATGGAGAACTTGAAGTGACTGTGATCACTATTGCTAGTTTCCAAACCGATTAAACGACTATAAGTCGCAAACGGTACTATACAGTTTGAATAACGGAACAGTGAGCTGGAAATCTTCCAAGCAAGATACTGTTACCGAATAAACAACAAATGCGGTTTATTGCTGCAGCTGAGGCGGCAATAGAAGCCTTCTGGGTCGATAATAAATCTAATTAGATTAGATATAATTCTGTTAGCAGCTGAGCTAGGCTTGAGCACATGCTAAAGAATTAATGGTCTCATCAACGATCCAGATACCTACTTCGATAATCATCTGATTCGTTCGGATCATACATCGAGGTGATGTGATGATCAAATAAATCGCATCAGACGATAATCATGTAAATCCGCTGACGAAAGCATTTTCTCAGCAATTTGAGCCAACCGTACACAGTTCGGGTGTAAGACACTCGAGTGACTGGCTATAGGCCAAGTGGGAGATTGTTGGACAATTATGACCCATAGCGTCACTATTTGTACAGATCATGGTATTGTTGTACAAATTAACTATGTGACAAAGGAGATTGCACTCTTATCATTTGTGATTAGATCACCTAGATGTATAAATGATAGGAGGTCCTTATGATTTGTTCCTGGATTGAGAATGATATGAGACAGTATCAGTCCACGAAGGATAAATCATTAAATATCCTTAGTCAGAGTATTATCGAGATTGGACATCGATAAACACGTAAAAGACTAGTATTACACTTGTGCGCGTTGTGAGGGCATAACAACATAGTTCTCATATATTTGGGTATAGGATACTCATGCAAGTGTAATAGGAGGTTGTGTTTTACCGATGGTACGGGAAACAGCTTCGCTCTGGATAGACCCCCTCGGAATTCCATTGGTAGTATGACTATGTGTCTATGGAAGTCCGAAATCAGGGTAGGTGTATTTGGTCTTAACCTGAGACTTGCACCGCTAATGCTTGTGACAATCAATGTACTTTGGTTTTGGTCGTCCAGGGCTTTAACCGGTTTCTGTGTACGCCACTTCTGGGTATATCGAGAATCGTAGTATGTCGGTCGTCCAGTCATATGGAGATGATGATCGCGCAGAGATACAGAACTGGTTCTCTAAAAAGGTTGCAACCGTCAGGATAATATGACTTGGTCATGATTATCCGATATTAAAGAGACTAGTTGCTCGTCATCCGATATATGCTTCGTACGAGGCAGACAGTGTACCAGCCCCAGGCCTTGCATGTGATCATCCAATACTGGATCGAAATATGCAATACTACGTATACTACGCCTGATATATATCCTTTATTTTTGTAAGGATATTTCTGGAGAATTGGGTAGGCATGGCGCTTTGCTAGAAGCCAACCTTGTCTTGTAAATTGGTAAAACGTAGTACTTGGTACTTACGTGTTCGGATAGTCCGACGACCGAATTTACTGCCAACATATCCGGGGATTCATGGGTCGCTTCCCAAAGATTCACCGATGACGTATGACTCACACCTTTCAATTAATCTGGGATTAATTAGATGAGAGAGAAACTTAATCTGGGATTAATTGCGGAGATATTTTATCTAGGATAAAATATCATTAAAAAGAGAGATAACGATTAATTTGGAATTAATCGATTAATTAATATATTCGATATATTAAACGAAATTGGATTTCGACGTGGAATTAAAATTAGATTTTAATTCGAGCGAACGAGTTAATTTAGAATTAATTCGTTATCGACGTGAATAGTGATTTCACTAGGCATAATCATTTAATTGCGTCGCAACGGAAAATTCGTTAATTTGGAATTAGCGAACCCGAGCCCAGGATTATTTGCGAGCGCATTCAAATTTCGAATTCGAGTGCGGCACTCAAGTCAAATCAAGCGTCAAATCGTTAGTCGCATCAAGCGTCAAATCACATGTCACTTTGAGTGATGTGACACTTGATTGATTGATGGTAGTTGTTGGAATACTCGTTATAAATGTTATAAATGTGCTCACATGTTTTGTAATACTCGTTGTCGTTCTTTAGGAATGGTGTCTGATAATCGCGAAGACAAAATTAAATTCATTAGGGATGGCTTGAGTAAGGAGTCATTGGATGACATATCTAAAACTCTTGAGACGCATCCCAGTGGATGTGTGTATCACGAGATTCGTGTGTTATACGCACAATTCCAAAAGTAAAGACAACTGTTAAGTCTTGGGAATCTGACTCAAAAAGACCATGTTTGCCAATTTATAAGAAAATTGGATGGGAAGCTTGTTCCTGACGCATAGACGTCAATCAAGCTGTAAATTCTTGTACATATTATATCTCTTTGTCTTTTCCTAATAATTGTGATTTGTTTTGTTTTTTTCTTTTATTTTCTCCGACAGAATCCAGACCTTTTTGACTATCACGATTCATTATACTGTTTAACTAATAATTGTCATTTGGCAGGTACTAGTGCTATTATTTTACTCACCCTTTTCAGGTATTATAAATTCAACTCATCATTGCACTTTTGAAGACATTCAGAGTAAAACATGGAAGCCACTTCAAGAAGATGAATTGAAAACATCTGTGTGTTTTGAGGTACTAGTGTTGGTGTTAAACCACAATATGTAGCTGCAGCACAAGATTTGGGTCGAGTATTAACTGCAAGGAGTATGCACTTAGTATATGGCGGTGGCAATCTTGGACTTATGGGGATCGTTTCAAAAGCCGTACAGGAAGGAGGCAGTCATGTCTTGGGAATCATCCCAAAACCCTTGGCGGAGGCAAATCTTATTGAACCATCAAACAGAGAGGAACTGATCGTGACAGGTATGTCTGAACGATTGGTAGAAATGATTAACCGTGCTAATGCTTTTATTGCTTTGCCAAGTGGCTTGGGTACATTGGATGAAATTTTTACAGTGTTATCTTGGGCGAACCTGAACATACACCAGAAGCCGCTTGGACTGTACAACGTTGAAGGATCTTATGATTTTCTTTGTGTGTTTCTTGATGATGCTCGAAGAAATGGGTTCATGTCAAAACCTTTGAAAGAACTACTCTTTACTGCCAGAACTGCTCCAGATCTAATTCACCAACTCTTAGCCTATGAACCACAAGTTGACCCTATCCTTTCAAAGATAAATTGGTCCGAGGACGATCGTGGTAAGAGGCGTCAGATTAATCTGGATCTTAACCTTTAATTTCCTGTAGAATTTCGGCTAATCAGATATTATCTTCTAAACTCTTCTTCTACTGTTTAAGACATTGGGGACAATCTCTCATTTAGGTTTTGGGGAGGGAATTAGTTGACTAGTACCTTGTTTTTAGTTGTGTGTTGTTTTTATTTTTTAGTCCAAAATTTTCGAAAAATACAAAAAAATTGAAAAACTTTCAAAAATTACAAAAATATTTTGTGTTTTTGTGTTTTTATTTTGACTAAAAAGGTGAAATTGGTGAGTTTCCACTCCTGAGACGTATCTCAAACCTATTTCGAGACAAGTTAATTTTTGTTTATTTCATTTTAAATTATTTAATTTGTAAATTCTCCATAAAACGGACTAAAATGGATCTTCATATGCTCAGTTGACAGGTATTATCAACATACATGGAAACATACAGACATTAGCTATAATTGAAAAGTTTGTAATATTCAGTGCTCTAGTTTAAATGGAGGAAGCATCTCAGAAAGTGATGGAGTAAAAAAAATAATAAAAAATAAAAAATAAAAAATAAAAACATCTGAGATCATAGTTATTAAGTCTGTAAGGGTGTCTTAACACCCAGTGCCCTAAAGCCAACTGGTTTGGGAGTCACTGGCCCAAAGCTCGCTACATGGATCGAGGATGTTCCAAAATATATATATCTAAAGTCTGAGTAATTAAGTCTGTAGGGGTGTCTTAACACCTGGTGCCCTAAAGCCAACTGGTTTGGGAGCCACCGACCTAAAGCTCGCTACATAGACGGAAGATATTGTATATAAATACAAAAATATTTAAAAAAATCAGAAAAAAATCAGAAAAATTATTCCATTGCCATAAAAAAGGTGTGAAATCTGATAGAACTTTATGACAAAAATATTACTCTCTTATCAACTACACTTGTGACTGTTGTGGGCAAAAATGAGATTGATTAATACTTTGTTGGCTGTGTATATGGAGAATGGGAAATATAATCGGAGAATTTACTTATTCGGTAATTTAGAAAGAAACAAAACAACTAGTAACTTGGAGTAGAAGTTTCACCTGATTAGTCACTAACTTTCTTTATTCTCTTTTCTCTTGTCTTTTTGCTTTTGTGTGCATTAGTTTTACTACATTTTTACTTTTGTAAAATGTTTGTGGGTATCATTGCTGTAAACCCTCACGAGACTACAACTCGTCCACTAGAGACACCTAGGGGTTTAAAGGCTTGTTGCATACGCTAGATGCAACCGTGATCCCTACGAAAGTGGCTTAGTTTATTTTTTTTTGTTTTGCTCGAGGACTAGCAAAATGTTAGGTTTGGGGGTGTGATGAGTGGAAAATATATCAATATTTACCGCCCCTTTAACTTAATATTTTGTTTAGTTTCTCGGGTTTGATGAACGTTTTGATGTGTTTTAGTTTATTTTGCAGATAAAATAATATCGGATCTCAATGAAATAATTTAGGATGAAATATGGGTCAAATAAGGGCAATTATTGGACTTGATATTTTAATTTTGGAGATTGGAAACTTGAAAGGGCGTTTTTGACAAAGTGTAGTTTTGGAAATTCCAGTTTTGCACATCTGTCGTATTTTGGGCATAACCTTTTACTCCGATATCGGATTGAGCTGATTCAAGTGCCAGATTAAAGAAGACTCAAAGATCTACAACTTTAAAAGACAAAATATTTTCGAATTCTGAAGATTGCATGACCGAAAATGATGAACCATCCAGAAGTGTGTTGTGTGTAATTATTAAAGTCATTTTCAATCATTTTCAAAGCAAAAAAAAAAAAAATTAATAAATAAATAATAAAATTATCAAATCATCACCAAACATGATAAGAAATTAGTGGAGCAATTAATAATGGATTTGGTGGAGTAATTAGTGGAGAAATTAATAATGGATTTGGTGGAGAATTTGATGGATGATTTGATGGAGGCAAAATTTTACCTATAAATACAAAACCATTTCATTTGTAAAATTCATACTTTCTTCTTTGAAATTCCTAAAGAATAAATAAGAAGATTGTATCTTGTTTGTTTATTTACAGCTTTCAGTAATTAATTTCCGCTTTCACACTTTCTTTTCTTTATTTTTTCAGTTTTTACTTTCCGTAATTTACTTTTACGCACAATCCTTTCATTTCTTTACTTTTGCAGTTTTTATTTTTCAAACAATGAGGAGGTAATTCCCCTTTTCTGGGGTGAAAGGTAAAGCTTTTATTATTGCTATTTAGATTAATCTCTATTAATTATAATATATAAACTATTTAAAACTTGACTTAATGAGGATACCGCTATATTGGCCGGTTGGTAATTAATTATAAATTGGTTTTAACCTGACTAAGTATGGATACCGCCTGGTTGGTCGGTTGGTAATTAATTATTAATTTGACTTAATCAGGATACCGCCTTTATGGCTGGTTGGTAATTATCACGTAAAGTTAATATATTATATTAAGGGAGATATCTAAAATAGTAGTAATAAAAGTTGATCCTCTAACCCCAGCATTTTCTTTTATTGTACTTTTACTTTATTTAATTTCAGTAATTTACTTTTCAGCAATTTACTCTTCAGCAATTTACTTTCAGTAATTTACTTTTATTTTTTTTACTTTTTACTTTTTACTTTTTACTTTTTACTTTTTACTTTTTACTTTTTACTTTTTACTTTTTACTTTTCAGCAATTTACTTTTCAGTATTTAATTTTCAGTATTTTACTTTATGTCTTTTATTTTATTTAAATTTTTACTACCCGTAAATATGTGTCGTAACTAAGCCAGTTATCTGGGGTTGTGATGAAATCCAATATCACCGGTTTATAAGGGGTTAAATTATAGCTTGGGTAATATAAAGGTTTATTTATTGAGTCTTAATCTTAATGCTTTTTATTAACTGGTCTTTAAAAAAATTGATTAGGTAAACTTAAAATGAACTTGGAAAAGTGATTTTAGTTTAAAGACCTTAGACTCAATAGCCCACGATATTCCTTGAGGATAGATAACCCTTTAATAGATTTCCTTACAGGATATGAATATACCTGTCGGGCGGGGGTAGCCATAATTGGAACTTAAACTTAATGAATCCAGGTAATTTGGTTGACATAGACATATGGTTCATCTGGGTTATACTGGGTATTTGTAATCGACCATCGGAAGAGGCTTTTACATAATTTAGTGTTCCAGGTTAATAAATTAATATATTACCCAACTATAAGATAACCACTTCATCTTTAAAATGATATTGGAAGATTCACAACCCTAGATAGTTTTTAATATTGAATTTTTTTAAACCTACTTTCGAACAATTTTATTTACTTGTTTTTAAAATTTAGAATCGTCACCTTTTCAAATCAATCAAACAACCTGTTAGATACTAGTAATCATTTGACCTCATAAAATTAATAGATTAGGTATTAAGTCCTCGTGGGATCGATACTTTTTATACTACTTGAACGATACATGCGCTTGCGTTATACGCGTGTGTAAGCACCGGTCACCCAGCTACTAAATGAGCTCCCTTATACGAGTCCATACTAGTGGATCCTCGTAAACCCAGTGTTGAGGCAAATGTTTCCGAATCTTCTAAATCTGCAAAGATGAAGAAGAATAGCGCTGGGAAGGCTAAGGCTAAGCCATGTGAAGAAGAAGAACAAGAAAGGCTCCAAGGAGGCCAAGCCTAAGGGAAAGTGTTTCCACTACAACAAGACCAGGCATTGGAAAAGGAATTGTCCTAAATACCTTGCTGAGCTGAAGGAGAAAAAGGATACAGGTAAATATGATTTACTCGTTATCGAAACTCTATTAGTAGAGAATGATAAATCCGCTTGGATTGTTGATTCTGGAGCCACTAACCATGTCTGTTCTTCTTTGCAGCTACTTGACTCATGAATAGACCTTGTTGAAGGTGACTACATCATGAGGGTCGGGACATGGGATGATGTTTCAGCAAGAGCAGTGGGAGTTTCTAATTTAAATTTTATAAATAATAGTTATTTAAATTTGAACAATGTGTTATTCATTCCTGGTTTTCACAGGAATTTGATTTCCGTTTCTAAACTTTTGGATGATGGTTATTCAGTTTCTTTTAATAGCAATTTAATTATTATTGGTAGAAATGGATTAACATATGCACAGGAAACTCAGAAAATAACTTGTATATGTTAAGACCGTTAACACATAGGTCACTACTCAATGCTGAAATATTTAAGGTTGAGAAACCTAAAACTAAACGAAAAAAGATTTCTCATGATGACACATATCTGTGGCATCTTAGACTTGGTCATATCAACCTTGACCGGATAGACAGATTGATAAAGGACGGAGCCTTAAACCAGTTACAGCTCGGAACTTTACCAGTCTGCGAATCATGTTTAGAGGGAAAAATGACCAAGAAACCTTTTACTGGAAAAGGTATAAGAGCCAATCAACCACTTGAGCTAATACATTCGGACGTTTGTGGACCGATGAATGTAAGAGCCCGAGGTGGTTCTGAATACTTTGTCACATTCATTGATGATTATTCTAGATATTTGTATGTTTATCTAATGCAGCACAAGTCAGATACTTTTGAAAAGTTCAAAGAGTATCGTGCTGAGGTTGAGAACCAGTTAGGTAAAACAATCAAAAATCTACGATCAGATCGTGGATGAGAATACCTTGACATAGATTTCGAGGAATTCTTAGTTGAGCATGGTATAGTATCCCAGCTCATAGCACCTGGAACACTACAGTAAAATGGTGTTGCAGAAAGGAGAAATCGGACACTAGTAGACATGATGAGATCTATGTTTAGTTATAGCTCACTTCCTAGTTCGTTCTGGGGATATGCATTGCAAACTGCAATGATCCTTAATGTAGTTCCATCTAAGTCTGTTCCTAAGACTCTCTTAGAGTTGTGGAGTGGTCGTAAAACTGGTTTATGATATTTTCGTATATAGCGGTGTCCAGCATATGTGCTAAAGAATAAGACTACAAAGTTGGAGCCACGTTCTCAGGTGTGCCTATTTATAGGCTATCATAAGGAAACTAGGGGTGGATTCTTCTATAGTCATGAAGATAACAAAGTGTTTGTATCGAAAAATGCTACGTTTCTAGAGGAGGACTATATGAGGGAGTTCAAGCCTCGTAGTAAAGTGTTACTCGAGGAGTTACTTACTGGTTCAACCAGCACACCATCGTCAATGACAGTTGACAAATACATAGCACTTTCGACATCTGAGCGTCAAATGTGAGCTCATCAGAATGACCTACCACCTAGACGTAGTGGGAGGGTTGTACGAAAACCTGATCACTATCTTGGAGTTGGAGAGGCACAAGTTGTCACATGATGATCCATTGACCTATCGTAGTGCAATGGATGATTATGATAAAGAGGAATGGCTCAAAGCCATGAACCTAGAGATGGAGTCTATGTACTCCAACTCAGTCTGGGAACTTGTAGACCAACTTGATGGGGGTGAAACCCATAGGTTACAAGTGGATCTTCAAGAGGAAGATGGGAGTAGATGGGAAGGTACAAACCTTCAAGGCTAGGCTAGTGGCCAAGAGTTATATCCAGAAAGAGGGAGTTGACTATGAGGAAACTTTCTCGCCAGTAGCCATGCTCAAATCCATATGCACTCTTCTATCCATTGCTGCATATTATGACTATAAAATTTGGCAAATGGACATCAAGACTGCATTCTTGAATGGCAATCTTGATGAGAGTATCTATATGGTACAACCAAATGGATTCATAGCCCAAGGTCTAGAGCAAAACGTTTGCAAGTTGCAAAGGTCCATTTATGGACTTAAATAGGCATCTCGATCTTGGAATATAAGATTTGATACCACGATCAAGTCTTATGATTTTGAGCAGAATGTCGATGAGCCTTGTGTATACAAGCACATCATTAACGGGAATGTGGTTTTTCTTGTTTTATACGTCGATGATATTTTAATTATTGGGAATGATGTAAAGATATTATTGGACGTGAAAATCTGGCTAGCTAACCAATTCCAAATGAAAGATTTGGGAGATGCTAGTTATGTTCTTGGGATTCAAATACTTCAGGATCGCAAGAAACGACTGTTAGATATGTCTCAGACATCCTATATCGATAATATCCTTGTGCGATTTGGGATGTAGAATTCCAAGAAAGGCAATCTGCCTTATTGGCATGGAATTCATTTGTCAAAGGAACAGTCTCCTAAGACACCTCAAGATGTTGAGGAAATTAGACATATCTCATATGCCTCAGTAGTTGTTAGTCTCATGTATGCTATGTTATGCATGAGACCAGACATCAGTTTTGCTGTGGGAGTGGTCAGTAGGTTTTAGTCGAACCCAGGATTAGATCATTGGGTGGCTGTGAAACATATTCTCAAGTATCTTAAGAGAACAAGAGATTATATGCTAGTATATTTCGGTGAGGATATGATCCTAAAAGGATATACGGACTATGATTTTCAGACAGATGTGGATTCTAGGAAATCAACATCTGGATCAGTGTTTACCCTATGTGGTGGGGCTATAGTATGGCAGAGTATAAAGAAATCTTGCATTGCTGACTCCACCATGGAGGCTGAATATGTAGCAGCTTGCGAATCAGCTAAGGAAACAGTATGGCTCCGTAAATTCTTGGGAGATCTGGAAGTTGTTCAAGATATGGATAAACCACTCACACTTTATTGCAATAATAGTGGTGCAGTGGAAAATTCAAAAGAATCAAGAAGCCACAAGAGGGGAAAGCATATAGAGAGGAAATATCATCTCATCAGGGAGATAGTGCAGAGAGGAGACATTACTGTCACAAAGATTGCATCCGCAGAGAACCTGGATGATCCGTTTACAAAACCCATGTCTGCTAAAGTGTTTGAAGGTCACCTAGATGGTATAGGATTACGTGACATGTCTCATTTGCTCTAGTGCAAGTGGGAGATTGTTGGGATGTATGCCCTAGAGCTACATGTAATGTAAATGGCTTTATAAGTTTTTGAAATAAAATGATGCATTATTCATTTATCAAAATATTTTTTTAATTTTCGCATATTATAAATTATCTTGATTACTAATGAGCGGAAAATATATCAATATTTACCGTCCCTTTTACTTAATATTTTGTCAAGTTTCTTGAGTTTTATGAACGTTTTGATGTGCTTTAGTTTATTTTGCAGATAAAATAAAATCGGGACTTAATGGAATTAATCAGGATGAAATGTGGAACAAATAAGGGCAAAAACCGGACTTGACATTTTGATTTTGGAGATTGGAAACTTGAAATGGTGTTCTAACGAAGTACAATTTCAGAAATTTCAACTTTGCCCTATTGTCGTATTTTGGCCATAACATTTTATTCCGATATTGGATTGAGGTGATTCAAGTTCCAGATAAAAGAAGACTCAATGATCTACAACTTTGGAGTTCATAATATTTTCGAATTAGGAAGTTTTCATTACCGCAATGGATGAAAAATCCTTAAGTATGTTATGTGTAATTATTAAAGTCCGTTTCAAAAATAAAAAAATAAAATAAAATAAAATAAATGGAAATTGTCAAACTTCCACCAAACATGATTTTTTGGTGGAGGATTTGGTGGCATGTTTGGTGGAGAAATTGGTGGAGAAATTAGTAGAAGCCTTTATATTTGCCTATAAATACCAAGTTAAACTTTGTAAATTTTTCATACTTTCTTTGGGGGATTTCTCCATGAAAACCTAAAAGAAAGTGTCTTGCGTGTTTATTTAAGTTTTCTTGTATTTTTTCTTTCTTTATTTAATAAATTGTTATGTGTTTTTAATTACATCATGAGTAGGTAATCTCTTTTTGCTGGAGTCGGGGGTGAAATTTTTAATATAATAATTTAGATTTACTCCCTTAATTTAAATAAGTAAATTGAATTAATTATTTACCGCCTACATGGTCGATTTATATGATTTTATTACCGACTATATGGTCGGTTGGACTTTAGACAAATGACATTCACCGCCTATATAGTCGGTTTTAATATAATTAATTCAAGAAATGATTAATTGATAAAGGAATAATCTATATTTGAAGTATTAAAAGTGAAACCCCTAGCTCCAGCATTTTCTTTATTTTTTAATTTTTTGTTATGTTATTTTGTTTAACTATGCATTTTGTAATTTTAGGTATGTTTTGTAACTAAAAATATTATCTAAGGTTGTGATGAATTCCAATATCACCATTTTATAAGTGGTTATTTTATATTTTGGGTAGTATATTGGTTTATTTATTGAGTCTTAAGCTTAATGCTTCTTGTTAACGGGTCATTAATAAGATTGATTTGGTAAACTTAAAATGAACTTGGAAAACAGATTTTAGGTTTTAACCATAGACTCAATAGCTCATGATCTCACATTGGGGTAAATGCCTCTTAGGTAGATTTCCTTATAGGATATGAATATATCTGTCGGGCGAGGGTAGCCATAATTGGAACTTAATCTTAATGAATTCAGAGTTTTATAATTAACATATGAATATAGTTAATTGGGTTACTTTGGGTATTTACATCTGACCATCGGAATAGGCTTTTGCATAACTTCGTGTTCCAGGTTAATAAACTGATATATTACACAAACATGAGATAATCAATTCATCTTAAGAAGATATTGGAAGGATTCACAACCCTGGATATATTCATATCATTGTTTAAAACTTAAAATCTACATTTGTTTTGTTTTAATTATTTGTCTTTAGTTTAAAATCAACATCTAACCAAAAATCAATCAATTAGATACTCGTAGACATTTAGCTTCATAAATTAATAGCTTAGGTATTAAGTCCTCGTGGGATCGATACATTTTATACTACTTGAGCGATACGTGCGCTTGTGTAACGTGTGTGTGTTTATCACTGATCAAGTTCTTGGTGCCGTTGTCGGGGACTTATTTATCTTTCACTATTACTTTTTGGGTTAGATACTTTTACTTGTGTCTAATTTGTTTTTACTTATTATTTTTGTTTTCTTGTGTTTCGGGTTCTCAGCCACTACATGAGAAGAACCAGAAGCTTTGAAATTCGTCCGCTTGACCCAGAAATTGAAAGAACCATCAGACAGTTAAGAAGGGAAATACGAGAAGGCCAAGAAGCACTAATCAATATGGAACCTGAACCTTTGGAAGCTGCACCACCAATTCCTATTCGAGACAGAACTATTCTGGTGGTTGAAGGCTTCATTTCATGTATTGTACTTCCTCCCTTACCAAAAAATGCGTGTGACATCAAAACATGCATCCAGATGATACAACAGTCAGTTCAGTTTGAGGGGAATGCAAATGAAGATCCTAATGCCCACATCAGCAACTTTCTGGAAGTTTACAGCACATTCAATTACATTCGAGCGGCAGAAGAAGCAACGAGACTGCGTGTTTTTCCATATTCCTTGAAAGACAGAGCTAAGGCTTGGCTACATTCACTACCAGTATGTTTCATCACAACTTGGAACATTCTAGCCACCAAATTCCTTGCAAAGTACTTTTCCCCAACCAGAACTGAAAAGTTGAGGAATGACATTACATCATTTGTACAACATGACTCAGAATCTCTCTGCGAAGCTTGGGAAAGATACAAGGATTTGCTCAGAAAATATCCTCACAATGAGATTGCAAAGTGGCTACAAGTCCAAACCTTCTATAATGGACTTTCTAGATTAATGAGAACCACAATTGACGCTGCTGCTGGAGGAGCTTTAATGGCAAAAAAGAGGATCAGGCCTGGGAATTAATTGAAGAAATGGCCAACAATAATTGTTTGTGGCCAACAGAAAGGAGCATGATTCAACGAATCGAAGGAATTTACAAAGTTGGAGCCAACACAACAATGAATGCCAAATTGGATCTGATTTGCAAAAATCTGGAAACTATTAACATGAAGGTTAATGTTGGATCTACAAGTTCACCATATGGAGGAGCATCAGAAGCAGAATCGTACAACCAACATGATGAGATGGTGAACTATGTCAACAATTTCAACAAACAATGGAACAATCCATATTCCAATACCTACAACCCATGGTGGAGGAATCATCCCAATTTTGCATGGAACAATAATTCAGGGCAAAGGAACAATCCACCACCAGGATTTCAACAACAAAACAAAGGCCATGAGTATGAAAAGAAGCCAGAAATTGAATATATGCGTGTAGAAATTTTTAAAAAGCTAGACGCAAAATACGACTCTCAAGCAGCCAAATATGATGGTATGTTTCAATCCCAAACAACATTAATTCAAAGTCAAGCAGCATCTTTGAAAACACTAGAGAATCAAATGGGACAACTGGCCAATGCTCAGAGTTACAGACCGCAAGGTACACTTCCTAGCAACACAGAACCAAATCCAAGGAACCAAAGGAATGAGCAATGTCAAGCAATTACTTTAAAAAGTGGTACTGAGGTCAACAAAGATGTTGGAGTCAAGACATCCACTGAGGAAGTTCCAAAAGAAAACAGCGAAGCAGAACCACAAATGGAGGAAAAAGAAACAAAAGAAAATGATCGAGAAAGATTCACTTCACCTCCACAATTTCCACAACGTCTCCAGAAAAATAAACTAGACAAGCAGTTTGCTCGATTCCTGGAGATCTTCAAAAAACTGCATATCAACATTTCATTTGCAGAAGCGTTGGAATAAATGCCCAGCTATGTCAAATTCATGAAAGATATTCTATCACGAAAGCGGAGATTAGGAGATTACGAGACAGTAGCATTGATAGAAGAATGCAGCGCCATCATTCAGAGGAAGCTTCCCCCAAAGTTGAAAGATCCTGGCAGTTTCACCATCCATTGCACCATAGGAGAACATAACTTCGGTAAAGCTTTATGTGATTTAGGTGCCAGTGTTAACTTGATGCCTTTTTCTATTTATAGGAAACTGCAAATTGGAGAAGCAATGCCCACCTCGATCTCTCTAAAACTTGCTGATAGACCACTCATATTTTCGAGAGGTGTAGTTGAAGATGTGCTGGTCAAAGTCGACAAACTCATTCTCCCAGCAGACTTTATTATCCTTGACATGGAGGAAGACGAAGACGTGCCCATCATCCTCGGGAGACCATTCTTGGCTACATGTCGAACCATTATTGATATACAAAAATGTGAACTAACCATGAGGTTACAAGACCAAGAAGTAAAATTCAGTATTTTCAAAGCCATGGAATTCCCGAATGATGAAAAGAAGAAGGAATGTTTCAGACTTGATGTGATAAATAGTACCGTCTAGAACTTCGATGCAATGCAAAGTTCCACTGACAAACTTAAAGCATGTCATCTACTTATGGATACTGAAGATAAAGTGTACTACACACTGAAAAAGTTAAATCTTGAACTGCAAGCAACTGAAGAGAAAAGGCTCCACCAACTCAAAAAATTGGAGGAATTTCACATACAACCTTTCGAGAATGGAAAATTATACAAAGAAAATGCCAAGAAGAGACATGATGAGATGTTAGTGCGCATACAACTGGAACCGGGGCAGCGAGTATTGTTCAGCAAATCAAGGTTGAAAATTTTCCCTGGGAGGTTAAAATCACGGTGGTCAGGTTCATTCTTAATCACTCAAGTTTTACCAGATAGAACCGTTGAGTTACATGATCCCAATTCTAATGAAACATTCAAGGTTAAAAGTAAGCTTGTCAAGTACTACTGGGGAAAATCATTGGAGTGACAAAAAGAAAGCATCATACCTTCAGATCTAGCCTAACGTTCGGGCAGTCATGTCTAGCTGACGACGTTAAACTTAGTGCTAGCAGGGAGGTAACCCATGTAATTTGTGTATATATTCAGATTTGGTGTGTTTTATTTTTATGTGTTTAATTTTATAGGTTAAGTTATAGACAGGATGAAAGACGTTCTCGTAAATCTTCACAAGTAATTTCCTTCTCTCCCTCAAAACTCTCTGATGAAAGTCTGCAAAGCTCGCATGGAATGAATGAGACTTCTGATGATCAAAGGTATTCCTAATGACATTCGTTGGTTAATTGAAACATGGGTCTGATTGGCCGGTGAGTCCTCTAACTCTTTTATTTCATATCTGCCTGGTTTAGGAAGAAACATATATGCTAAGAAAAGAAGAGCTAAAAGAATGGGTGTTTGCTATAAATATGCACGCATGACATGTAATACTCGTTGTCGTTCTTTAGGAATGGTGTCTGATAACCGTGAAGATAAAATTATATTCATTAGGGATGGCTTGAGTAAGGAGTCTTTGGATGACATATCATTGACTCTTGAGACGCTTCCCAGTGGATATATGCATCACATAATTCACATGTTATATCCACAATTTCGAAAAGAAAGACAACAATTAAGTCACGAGAATCTTACTTTAAAAGACCCTGTTTGCCAATTTATAAGAAAATTGGATGGGAAGCTTGTCCCTGACGCATTGATGTCAATCAAGCTGTTACTTCCTGTAAATATTATTATCTCTTTATATTTATCTAATAATTATGATTCGTTTTGTGATTTTCTTTTATTTTTTCCGACATGATCCAGGCTCTTTGCTTTCACGATATATTTTACTATTTAGCTAATAATTGTCATTTGGCAGGTACTAGTGCTATTTTTACTCACCTTTTTTCAGGTTCTATAAATTCAGCTCATCATTGCCCTCTTAAAGACATCCATAGTTGAGAAATACATTAAAAAAAATGGAAGTAACTTCAAGAAGACGAGTTGTAAACATCTGTGTGTTTTGCGGTACTAGTGTTGGATCTAAAGCAGAGTACGTTGAGGCAGCACAGGAATTGGGTAGAGTCATAGCTGAAAGGAATATGCACCTTGTATATGGCGGTGGCAATCTTGGACTAAAAGGGTACGTTTCAAGGGTTGTACATGAAAGAGGTAGTCAAGTTCTATGAATCATCCCAAAACCTTTGGTATAGGCGAATCTTATAGGACCATCAAATGGAGAGGAACTTATCGTGATAGGTATGTCTGAATGACTAGTTGAAATGATTAATCGTGTTGATGCTTTTATTGCTTTGCCAGGTAGCTTGGGCACGATGGAGGAAATTTTTGCAGTGCTATCTTGGGCGAACTTGAACATACACCAGAAACCAATTGGACTGTTTAATGCTGATGGATTTAATGATTTTCTTTGTGTGTTTCTTGATGATGCCCGGAGAAATGGGTTCGTTGCAAAACCTGTAAAAGATATCCTTTTCACTGCCAGAACAACGAAATATATAATTGACCAACTCTTAGCCTTTGAACCACAAATTGGCCCTATCATTTCCAAGATAAACTGGTCTGATAATGATCGTGGTAAGAAGCGCCGGATAAATCTGGATCTTAACCTTTAGTTTTCTTTTTAAGATGTAGAATTTCAGCTAACCAAATACTATTTTTTAAACTCTTCTTCTACTTTTTAGATATTGGGGACAATGTCTCAATTAGGTTTGGGGGAGGGGAATAGTTGATTAGTATCTGGTTTTTATTTTTTTCGTTATGTTGTTTTTGCTTGGTTTTTAGTCAAAAATTTAAATAAATTCAAAAAAAAATAAAAAAATTTTAAAAAATAAAATATTTTGTGTTTTTAATTTGACTAAATTGGTGTGGGATAGCTGAGTAAGGAATTTCCACTCTTGAGACGTATCTCAACCTATTTCGTAACAAGTTAATTTTTGTTTATTTCCTTTTGAATTATTTAATTTGTGAATTCTCCATAATACTGACTTAAATGGATCTTCATATGCTCAGTTGACAGGTATTATCAATATGCATGGTAACATACAGCCATGAGCTGTAATTGAAAAGTTTGTAATATTCAGTGCTCTAGTCTAGTTTAATTGGAGGAAACATCTAAAAAAGCAATGGAATTTTTTAAAAAAATTGTGTATATTTAAAAAAAAAACATATGAGATCTGAGTAATTAAGTCCGAATGGGTGTTTTAACACCAAATGCTCTAAAAACAACTGGTTTATGAGTCACTGGCCCACAACTCGCTACATAGATTGAAGATGTTATAAAAAAAAAGAAGGATATATGAAATCCGAGTAATTAAGTCTGTAACTGTGTCTTTACACCTAGTGCCCTAAAGCCAATTGGCTTGGGAGTCACTGACCTAAAGGTCGCTACATTGATTGAAGATATTGTAAATAAAAAAAAAATCAGAAAAAAATTCTAATACTAAAAATATGTGTGAATTCTGATATAAATTTAGGACAAAAATATTACTCTCGTTTGAACTACACTTATGAATATTGTGGGCACAATGAGCTGATTAATACTTTGTTGGTTGTGTATATGGAGAATGGTAAAAATAATCGGAGAATTTACTTATTTAGTAATTTAGAAAGAAAGAAAACATCTATTAACTTGGATAAAAAGTTTCACTTGTTTAGTCACTAACTTGTTTATTCTCTTTTCTTTTAACTATTTACTTTTGTGTGCATTAGATTGACGTTTGTGGGTATCATCACTGTAATCCATCATGAGACTACAACTCGTCCACTAGGGACACCTATGGGTTTAAAGGCTTGTTGCATACGCAAAATGTAACTGTGATCCCTACGAAAGTGGTTTAGTTTAATTTTAATTGTTTATTATATTTTATTTTATTGTTTTGCTCGAGGACTAGTAAAATGTTAGGTTTGGGGGTTTGATGAGCGAAAAATATATCAATATTTACCGCCCCTTTTACTTAATATTTTGTATAGTTTCTCGAGTTTTATGAACGTTTTGATGTGTTTTAGTTTATTATGCAGATAAAATAAAATTGAGACTTAATGGAATCAATCAGGACGAAATGCGAAGCAAATAAGGGCAAAAACTGGACTTGACATTTTGATTTTGGAGATTGGAAACTTGAAATGGCGTTCTAACGAAATACAATTTCGAAAATTTCAACTTTGTGTAATTGTCGTAATTTGGCCATAACTTTTATTCCGATATTGGATGGAGGTGATTCAAGTTCCAGAGTAAAGAAGACTCAAAGAACTACAACTTTGAAGTTCATAAGATTTTCAAATTCTGAAGTTTCCATGATCGAAATTGATAAAACATCCAGAAATGTGTTATGTATAATTATTAAAGTCATTTTCAAAACCAAATAATAATAATAAAATAAAAAAATGAAAATTGTCAAACTTCCAACAAACATGCTTGCATGTTTGGTGGAGGATTTGGTGCCATGTTTGGTGGAGCAATTGGTGGAGAAATTGGTGGAAGCCTTTATATTTGCTTATAAATACCAAGCTAAACTTTGTAAATTTTTCATGCTTTCTTTGGGGGATTTCTCCATGAAAACCTAAAAGAAAATATCTTGCATGTTTATTGAAGTTTTCTTGTATTTTCTCTTTATTTATTTAATAAATTTTTATATATTTTTAATTACATCATGAGTAGGTAATCTCTTTTTGCTGTAGTCTGGGGTGAAACTTTTAATATAATAATTTAGAATTGCTCACTTAATTTAAATAAGTAAATTGAATTAATTATTTACCGCTTATATGGCCTGTTTTACATTATTGGACTTAGTTTCCGCCTATATGGTCGGTTTAGGTGCTAACCATGTTACCGCCTACATGGTCGATTTGTATGATTTTATTACCGCCTATATGGTCGGTTGGACTTTGGACAAATGACATTCACCGCCTATATGGTCGGTTTTAATATAATTAATTCAAGAAATGATTAATTGATAAGGGAGTAATCTATATTTGAAGTATTAAAAGTGAAACCCCTAGCTCCAATATTTTCTTTTATTGTTGTAATTTTCTTTACTTTTGAATTTTCTGTTATGTTATTTTGTTTAACTATGCATTTTGTAATTTTAGGTATGTTTTGTAACTAAAAATATTATCTAGGGTTGTGATGAATTCCAATATCACCGTTTTATAAATGGTTATTTTATGTTTTGGGTGGTATATTGGTTTATTTATTGAATCTTAAGCTTAATGCTTCTTGTTAACTGGCCATTAATAAGATTGATTTGGTAAACTTTAAATGAACTTGGAAGAGGGATTTTAGGTTTTAGCCATAGACTCAATAGCTCATGATCTCACCTTGGGGTAAATGGCTCTTAGGTAGATTTCCTTATAGGATAGGAATATACCTGTCGGGTGGGGGTAGTCATAATTGGAACTTAATCTTAATGAATTCAAAGTTTCTTAATTAACATAAGATTATAGTTAATTGGGTTACTTTGGGTATTTACATCTGACCATCGGAAGAGGCTTTTGCATAACTTCGTGTTCCATGTTAATAAACAGATATATTGCACAAACATGAGATAATCACTTCATCTTTAAAAGATATTAGAAGGATTCACAACCCTGGATATTTTCATATCATTGTTTAAAACTTAAAATCTACCTTTGTTTTGTTTTAATTACTTGTCTTTAATTTAAAATCACCATCCAACCAAAAATCAATCAATTGGATACACGTAGACATTTAGCTTCATAAATTAATAGCTTAGGTATTAAATCCTCATGGGATAGATACATTTTATACTACTTGAGCGATACGTGCGCTTGCGTAACGTGTGTGTGTTTATCACCGATCAATTACCCTAGATTACTTATGTGCCTTCAGACTTAGTGTATGAGTGTCATACACAAGAGGATTTAAGTCTGAAGTTAGTAATCTTAAACAGTCCATAGAGAGCAAATAAAGCGGGTATTTTGTTCGTGGTTTATCTATAACTGTTGTCCATTCTATATTTGTATGATGACCTTAATCCGGGATCGTCCATGTAGAGACATGAGCATGGAGGCACCTTATATAATGTGATCATATAGGACTGGACCTAGATGGAAATGACATTCTTATAACATCCGTTAAACAAAGAAAGTCATTTCAATATACTAGATGGTCATATATGGATTGATCTTAATCCTGAGTGTACTACGAACTCCTGCATGGCAGGGTATGTCATTTGATTTACAAAGGTGAGGTTGGTGTAGTAGTCCCTGAAGGGTTCCTAGAACATGCCAAGGATCTTCTAAGTTGAAATTAATGTGAATATTCAACGAAGTTCCGAAAAAAACTTACATTGATCGGTTTCGTAGGATGTTGGAAGTTCAAAACTTTTGTTGAAAAAAAAGAGCTTCAAGCCTTTTCTTTGTGTTCCAAACTCAAGGATTTGTTTCCCTAACACCTTGGTTGACTCCTTGTAAGTGCTAGCTTGAAGAAATTTTGAAGCAAAATTTCTACAATGGAGAAGGAAGCTCACGGCCAAGAGGTAGTGGAGAGGGAGAGAGTTTTCTATTTTTGTGTATTTGATTTTCAAAAAATCTAATACCATTTACCAAATCAATTTTGGTATATGTCTTTCAAATGAAATAAAATAATGCAAAGTGTGTAGAGATTGTTTAGAGTGTTGAATAAGCAATCTAATGCTTACACTCAATTTCAACCACTTCCATCACTAGTCAAAAGTGTGATGTAAGTCAAGTGGGTCCCACCACTTGTAAATTCCAAATTTAAGTCCAACAATTTCAACGGGCAACTTTGCTCGGGCTCGGGTTTGTTTAATTCCGAATTAACGAATTTTCCGTTGCAACATAATTAAATATTAAAGTCGTTTACGAATTAATTCTAAATTAATTCGTTCGCCCGAATTAAAATCTAATTTTAATTCCGCTTAGAAATCTAATTTCAATAAATATATCGAATATATTATTTAATCGATTAATTCTAAATGAATCGTTCTTTCTCTTCTATTCGAATTTTATCCTAGATAAATTCTTACCGTATTTAATCCTAGATTAATTTTCTCTCTTTTCTAATGAATCCCATATTAATTTCGTTCGAGTCAAATATCATCGGTGAATCTTTGGGAAGCGACCCATGAGATTCCTAGATATGTTGGCAGTAAATCCGGTCGTCGGACTATCCGAACACGTGCGTACTCGGTACCACGTTCTTACTGATTTACAAGACATGGCTGGCTTCTAGCAAAGCACCGTGCCTACCCAATTCTCCAGAAATATTCTTTTAAGGAATACATAATCTATACCAGGCGTAGTATACTGAGTATTGCGTATTACGATCTAGCATCGGATGTCACATGCTAGGCCTGGGGCTGAAATTGTGTCTGCCTCGTACGAAGTATATATCAGATCACTAGCAACTAGTCTCTTTAATCGGATAATCATGACCTTGTCATATTATCCCGATAGTTGCAACATAATAGAGTACCAGTTCTATATCCCTGCGTGATCATCATCTCCATATGACTGAAGTGATACTTCCATCTTGACATCATACCCAATACACTACGATTCTCAATAAACCCAGAAAAGGCGTACAAAGAACATGTTAAAGCCTCAGACGACCAAAACCAAAGCGTATTGATTGTCGCAAGTATTAGCGATGCAAGTCTCAGGTTAAGACCAAATACACCTACCCTGATTCAGATTCCCATAGACACATAGTCATACTACCAATGAGATTTCGAGGGGTCTATCCAGAGCGAAGCTATTCCCGTACCATCGATAAACAGAACCTCCTATTACACTTGCATGAGTATCCAATACCCAAATATATGAGAACTATGCCGTTACGCTTCCATAACATGCACAAGTGTAATACTAGCCTATTCTGCATTATCGATGTCCAGTCTTGATAATAATACGACTAGGGATATTTAATGATTAAACCTTTCGTGGATTGATACTGTCTCATATCTTATTAATCCGGAACTAACCATAAGGACTTTTATCATTTATATATTCAAGTAGTCTAATTACAAAATGATAAAATAACAATTTCCTTTGTCACATAGTTAATTTGTACAAAAATCACAATGTCTTTTACAAATAGTGCTGCTATGGGTCACAATTGTCCAAAAATCTCCCACTTGGCCTATAGCCAATCACTCAAGTATCTAACACCTGAACTATTTACATGTCGCTCAAACTTTTGCTGAGAAATAGCCTTCGTCAGCAGATCTGCAATGTTATCATCTGATGCGACCTTCTCGATCTTCATATCGCCACGATGTATGATCTCATGAATCAGATGGAAACGTCGAAGTACAGGTTTGGATCGTTGATGAAACCACTATGGGACACAGAAACTGGACGATGCATGCTGTCCCGGGCTCGCGGCCCATTTGGGAGTACGGAGTAGCCACGAGGGACTAAACCAGAGAATAATGAAGTCGCCACCCGGTGCGAACCGGGAAAATGAGATTTAAGGCCGCACTCACCCCTCGCAAGGGAAGACCTCAAACCGTTGGGTTCGGAATGGTCCCTTACTTATGTCACTTGTAATGAAAGGATTTGTGTAATAATTTAATCAAGCTTAAGTAACACTTATTTCCAAGAGTATCATGCTTATAAGTTCACATGCACAAAAATAAAAACTTACACCTAAATTTTCATATATTTCACATCTAAGATTGCATGCTTGAAAGTACATCAAAGTAGCAACGAACATACAACTTCATTGGCATATTGTATTCATGGAAACACAAGCACACACGAACCACACAAGCACACATAAAGGCGAATCAAATGATGGTGAACATGTGATTTCATAGACATATCATAAACAAATAGCTATTAAATATCCATGTACAAATAAAAGAGTCAATTAAGTATATAATGCAAAAAGACACTTAAGGATACAATTAGGCATTAAAGTGAGCATGCTATGACGTGGTGCAAAAGAAGATAACTAATATGGACATAAACACACATGTGAGCACTTTTCCAAGTGGTACGTGGAATTGTATCCCAAGTACAGACTGCACTACCGTCCATTCTGAATCGGCTACGGAATTTATGTCTGGGTTTCCATCCGATATGCCACAAGAAATAATACTCAAATGCTATCACGACATGGATATATGAATTGTAATACGTTAAACACATTGTACTCATACATGTGAGGAATACAGATGAATGATACCTACACAATCTTGCGTAACACAGAGAAGCAATCAGATTCATCATACGAAGGGATAGCTACTAGGAACAATTATGTATGAAATCTGATGAAAAGGACTCAGTTCAATGGGTGCGCGTTCGCGTAGCGTTCGAGAACGCGTTCGAACGGTAAACAGAAGGTTCGCGTTCGTATAGCGTTTGAGAACGCGTTCAAATGGAGCCAGACCTGATGCATGAAACACTAAAAACATGCGTGCGCATTCGCGTAGCGTTTGAGAACGCGTTCGAAAGGTAAACAGAAGGTTCACGTTTGTGTGGCGTTCGAGAACGCGTTCGAACGGAACCAGACCTGATGCATGATGAAACTAAGAAAATGCGTGCGCGTTCGCGTAGCGTTTGAGAATGCGTTCGAACGGTAAATAGAAGGTTCACGTTCGTGTGGCGTTCGGGAACGCGTTCGAACGGAACCAGACCTGATGCATGGAACACATTCATTGACAAACAAATCCACAATGTGGGACCTCACGTATCCGATTGAACTCATCTCACATCCAATCGAGTATACACCAATCGGCGCCGCAAAGCATCGTGGTAAAGGGTTTTAACCCCTCCAAATAGGAGACCTTTCATCGCACTTACTAAGCCCATGCGCTCAATTGAATCATGCATACAAAGAATTAAAAAGCAATAATATCAAACTTAGTATGCCCGATTGAACAAATCTTGCATTCAACCGAACACACATCAATCGGCGCGGCAAAGCATCGTGGTAAAGGATTTTAACCCCTCCAAATAGGGAACCTTTCATCGCACTTACTAAGCCCATGCGCTCGATTGAATCATGCATACAAAGAATTAAAAAACAATAATATCAAACTTAGTATGCCCGATTGAACGTATCTTGCATTCAACCGAACACACATCCACCGGCGCGGTAAAGCATCATGGTAAAGGATTTTAACCCCTCCAAATAGGGGACCTTTCATCGCACTTACTAAGCCCATGCGCTCGATTGAATCACGCATACAAAAGTAACATGCAGAATTCAAATGACGAAAAATAAATAAATCAAAGCAATATAAGATAAAAGAAAGTGTCATTTACTCAAGCGGTACATGGATTTGTATCCCGAGTACAGATCATACTACCGTCCATTCAGAATCAGCTATGAAATTTATGTCCGGGTTTCCATCTGATATACCGCGAGAGTTGACACATCTTTCATTTTATTCACAGGCCACAACATAGAATATTTCATAACACATGCATATTTATCTACTCAAGGGCCACAACATGCATTTCACGGTAACAATCATGCGAACAATACTTAATAAATAATACAAATAAAACAGAAAATGAATGTGGAAAATACCCTCAGGTCTAACCTTTTATGTCGACTTTCGGACTCGCGTTTCACGGCCGTCGGAAGGGCTATCACACCGTAACTTTTTTGGTTCACTGGTTTGCATTTTACCTTGTTGTTTCGCTGCTCAAGCTACTGTTTTGACCTCCATTTTACTGCTGTTTCCTCGCGGTTTCACTGTCGTATTGTTGCCGTATTTTGGTCACTATTTTTGGTGTTTTAGGCTACTGTTTTGGCTCGATTTTGGGACTGTTTTAGGAGTGTTTGTGAGGGTAGTTCACTGGCAGTGCAGTGGGGTAAATAGGCGTGCAGTTTTGGGTCCTATGTGCGGCAGTTTTGGGTCCAAGGGGTTGGCAACGTGTCTTTGTGGGTGAATTGGCGAAGGTTGGGGCTGAGTGTTTTGGCTATTGCTATGTGTTAAGGTGCGTGAAGGGTTTATGAGAGACGTGTGTTTGCTGCGTGAGGCATCTTTTGAGCGGTGGAGTCGTGTGTTTGTTTGTTAGCGTGGGGTATGATTAATGTGCAGTGTGAATGAGGGTTTGGTCGGTTGTAGGGTTTTGTCGTGAGTGTTTGAGTGCAGGTGTTGATTGCTACGTGTATTTTGGCTTAATGGAAGGGCTGTCGAAGGGTCGGTCGGTGCTTAAAGGTCCTTGGTCGGTGCTGGGCGTGAAGGTGCTGTGCGTTTCTTGGCTAAGGGCAGTTTTCACGTGGCTTATAAGGGCTGATTACGTGATGGTCTGAGGCGTGAATCAATTGAAGGTTGTTTGGTTTTGTGTGGGCTGATGCGTGTAGAGAAGGAAAGGTCTGAGTGCATTGGTTCGTGGCTGATTGTGAGGAGTGTGTCTTTGTTTTGTTTTTTGGTCTTTTTGCCGTGAGAGTCTAGGGAGTTGGTTTGTGTTTAGGGGTTGTTTATATAGAGAAGGGTTATGGCTACTCCTTGTCTCACAAGGAAGAGATTTTTCCATTAAAAGGAGGATTTGATTTGGTATCCAACAAGGAAAGGATTAGATTGAGGGGGGACAAATCTTGGCTAGATTAGGAATACAATATATTTGATTGGTTAGGATTGATTTTAATTAGGTACTTAATTTGTTAATTAGGTGAGTAAATATTTTAAATTGGTGAGTGATTTATTAAATTAGGAAGTGATTTATTTTAATTTTGGTATTAGATTTTAATTAAATATTTGTTTTAATTTAATTTAAATTGGAATTTAATTTGTGTTGGATTTTAATTTGTGTTGGATTTTAATTTAATTTTAAATTAGTTAACTTTAATTTAATTTAATTTAATTTGTGACATGTATTTTAACGGTTTTAATTATTTTGGATTGGGCTTGGGTGAGATGGGCTTGGATGTGGGGTTTTGGGCCAAGGTTAAGTGTTTGCGGGTTTTTTAGCTAAAGGTGCTTTAAAATGGAGGTCCACCAGCGAGCTTGGAGCTAAACATTCGGATAAAATTTAACGGAATGCCGATTCCCTTCCGACAACCGTTTCCCGCAACTTCCTCGACTAAAAAGGTAGTGCCTCCAACTGAGACTCATCATCGGGTTTCACATGCAAAAATGCAATGCCTACAGTCGCCCCCACTTTGATGGGACTTGTGCAGTGTGTGACTTTGAACAATCCTATCAAAGTTATGCAATGCATTTCTACTTACCTGGTTCGCCAGCTGTTGCTTGACTTGCCATGTGTTGCGTGGAGTTGATGATGTGCCGTACCTGGCATGCTAAACCTCGTACCCAAGGCGTCGCTGTAATATCTCGATACCCGGAGTGCCGTACCTGTCGTGCTAAACCTCATACCCAAGGCGTCGCAGTAATATCTCCATACCCGGAGTGCCGTACCTGGCGTGCTAAACCTCATACCCAAGGCGTCGCAGTAATATCTCCATACCCGGAGTGCCGTACCTGGCGTACTAAACCTCATACCCAAGGCGTTGCAGTAATATCTCCATACCCGGAGTGCCGTACCTGGCGTGCTAAACCTCATACCTAAGGCGTCGCAGTAATATCTCCATACCCGGAGTGTCGTACCTGGCGTGCTAAACCTCATACCCAAGGCATCACAGTAATATCTCCATACCCGGAGTGTCGTACCTGGCGTGCTAAACCTCATACCCAAGGCGTCGTAGTAATATCTCCATACCCGGAGTGCCGTACCTGGCAAAATTGATCTTATGTCACCATACCCGGAGTGCCGTACCCGGTAAAATTGATCTGATGTCTCCATACCCGGACTGCCGTACCCGGCAAAACTGATCAGATATCTCCATACCCGGAGTGCCGTACCCAGCAAAATTGATCTGATGTCTCCATACCCGGAGTGCCGTACCCGGCAAAACTGATCTGATGTTAATGTGGGCCTCGCCCCCAGAGTGCCATACCCGGCTAGACTGATGATGATAAGGATGTGGGCCTCGCCCCCAGAGTGCCATAACCGGCCAGACTGACGGTGATAAGGATGTGGGCCTCGCCCCCAGAGTGCCATACCCGGCCAGACTGATGTTGATAAGGATGTGGGGCTTCCCCCCCCCCCAGAGTGCCATACCCGGCTTGTTCATTCCTGAACTGTGTTTCCATTCTTGGAGTGCCATTCATGACTTGTTCATTCTCGAACTGTGTTTCCATTCTTGGAGTGCCATTCCCGGCTTGTTCATTCTCGAACTGTGTTTCCATTCTTGGAGTGCCATTCCCGGCTTGTTCATCCTCGAACTGTGTTTCTATTCTTGGAGTGCCATTCCCGACTTGTTCATTCTCGAACTGTGTTTCCATTCTTGGAGTGTCATGCCATTCCCGGCTTGTTCATCCTCGAACTGTGTTTCTATTCTTGGAGTGCCATTCCCGGCTTGTTCATTCTCGAACTGTGTTTCCATTCTTGGAGTGTCATTCCTGGCTAAACTGATACTGATGCTGATGTGGGCCTCGGCCCTAACTGCTACTGATATGGGCCTCACCCCAGGCTGATACTGATATGGGCCTCGCCCCAAGCTGATACTGATATGGGCCTCACCCCCGACTGATACTGTAGTGGGCACCTCGACCTCAAACTAATGCAGATGTGGGCCTCGCCCCTAAACTGATACTGATGTGGGCCTCAGCCCTGTGACACATCCCCAAACTGATGCTGATGTGGGCCTCGGCCCTAACTGCTACTGATATGGGCCTCGCCCCCAGACTGATACTGATCTGAGCCTCACCCCAAACTGATGTGGGCCTCGCCCCAAACTGATGTGGGCCTCGCCCCCATACTGATATGGGCCTCGCCCCAAACTGATACTGCTGATATGGGCCTCGCTCATGTGATTCATTCCTGAAGACTGCTGACATTGTACGGTTGCTGCTTCTGGTTGGCTTGCATTTGACGCTTTCTCTTTTTCTCCTTTGAAACCTGTTATTAAAAAACAGAACAAACACAAAAGGATGCAAATATGTTACGTGTATGTATGCATGCATGAATGAATTTTCTATTCCGTTAGGTTAGGTTGTCCACTAATTCCCTTGGTGACTACTCGGTTTTCTCCTCTTCTGGCAAAGTACTGCTTCAATCTATCCACATTGATCGGCTCAGTGAACTTATTTCCTTCCAAGTCCGATAGTCTCACTGCTCCATTTCCCATTACTGAACGGTTATTCTGTCGTTTCTGCTTGCTTCTTTTGGGAATCCCTCATGTTCTGAGTGTCGCTGAATATCATGGTATCAGGGTTGAATGCTTTTGTCAAACATACTCATGTTATGCAGGTTGAAAGAAAAGGACTCAGGCAAGTAGGAAAAATGGATGTCTTTATTATTATTTAGGAAAAGGTTCAAACAAGTAGACATAGTTTATGTCTTTATTAAAAATACAGAAAATAAACCAGAAAGTGCAGTTTCATTGTCTTCTTCCTCGGCCTACGGTTCTTTACTACTGTTATCCTTTATCTCAATACAAGAAGCCTGGTGATTGAGAGTTTGGAGGACAAAGGTTTCGGGTAGGCCGGAGTTGATCATGTAAGTTGGTGGGGGAACAGAGTGATAATCTGGCAGAGGGTTGGTGTGTGTGCTAGACTGTTCTTTTTCAGGATCGGGTATTTTGTGGGCATCAATGAGGTCCTGAATTTCATACCGCAGGCGGGAACATCTATCAGTATCATGGCCGTGTTGCTGGTGGAAGTGACAGTAGCGGTCTATTCTTAGATGTGGTGGTGGGGGATTTGGAAGTGGTTTAGGCTCCAAAGGTTTTAAGAATCCTTGCCTTGTCAACTTCTCAAGTACTTTGGAAAAAGGTCTTCCCAAGTTGGAGAAACGCCGGTTCTTGATGGCAGAAATCTCGGCAGTAGGGGGCTTGATCTCAGAATGCCCTCCAAAAGTTCTTCTATTTTGGCCATAAAACTTTCTATTTTCAGCCTCCTCTTCCTCAATATCCATGACAGTTTCCCTCAACTGTCGAAAATCAGAAATCATCGAAGTCATCCTCCTCAGCTTACCATAAATCGAGGGTTTGGTGCCCTTGATGATCATTTTAATCTGGTCTTTCTCAGAGGGCCGAGTCTGCATTTTCAGAAGCTGGCTTCTCCAGCGGTCTACATACTCCTTGAAGCTTTCTTCTGGCTTCTGCTTAGTGTTCTCCAAATCATGAAGTGACAAATCAATTTCTAAGTCTGTAACATACTGCTTCAGAAAATCATCAGCTAGTTCCTTCCAATCTTCCTTAACCTTCTTCTTAAGGCTATGATACCAAACCACAGGTGCCCCCTCGAGTGACATCCCAAACATCTTTTGGACTTGGCGCTGTGATAGGCCCATTGAACTCATGACTGAGACATATTGCTGCAGATGGACCCTCGGGTCTCCATTCCCATTAAACTTGGCCATGTCGGGCATTTTAAACTGAGCTGGCAGCTGTTCTCCGAAGGTCATTGCCTCATAATCTAACAACTCTTCATGTTTACCCCTCATTTTACGGGCAAATATTTCAACCTGATCCCAGAGCCTCTGAAATTCTGCCTGAGACCCAATCACTCTGTCTGTTGCATACTCTGCCATGTCATCATCAAAAGTGGGGATATCATCCCCCAACCCATTCGGAGGCTCCTCACGTCTTACATTCTCAGAATTTTCCCCAGCACGGGGCACAGCCATATTTGTCATGGCAGTAGTCAAGGCTTGCAACTGTTCAGTGACCTTGGCGAGACCGTTCTCTAACTGATCCATACGGGATATCTCATTACCAGATTCACTCATGACTGTTACTGTTCTTTTAATGAGCATTGTTCCTTCTCTAACCCAAACGGTATCTATGATGTCTTTTTGAGACATATAGGGTGTTAACATGATATATGTATGCATGAGGTGCATGAGATGCATGTAACATATATAACATACTACATCAACTAAAATTCTCAAACAAATCGGCCCGTTATCATTTCAGAAACTTTTGGGCTAACTGTCATAGGAGTGAACTCGTCCCAGTTTAAATGGCCCAACAAGTTCAAATCTCATGGCAAGGAGCTCAACTAAATCCAAATGGTAATGTTCCGAACACAAGCACAAAGTGTCCCACCAACACTTAGAAGCCTTTGGCCCGATCATCATAAAATATGTTCTTGTCCTAGTTTAAATGGCCCAACAAGCCCATATCCCATGACAAATGGTCCAAATGGATCCAAACGACGATGTTCCCAAACACAAACATAAAAGAAAGATAATGCAAACACAAAACAATAATTTCTACAGAATGGCCCATCAACATTTCAGAAGCTTTGGGTCCAATGGTCATAAGGTACGAACTCGCCCCAGTTTAAATGGCCCAGCAAGTCCGCATTTCTGACAATGGTCCAACTGCATCCAAATGAGGATGGTCCACAAGCTCATACTCAAGGAAATAATGGTTACTTTAACCATACAATCCCGGTCTATGGGTGGGTTCGCAGGAGTGTAGACAAAGGCTCTCATCGGCGAAGGATGGCCCACAACTAGGTCTCCCCAATCAAGGGTTCGAGCAACCAAGTGAGCGCATTCTTTTTTATACACTAAGGTACGTACCAATGAGCTATGGTGTTTGACTGACTGTCAAATGGATTTCTCATTGTAGATTCCCCAGAGGGAAGGTGGAGCGAGGCTTACTTAAATACCCAAGCCTCTTAGGCTCTTATCGCTTGGTGTCAGGAATAAAAAACGAGTCCTCCAAATTAGTCCATCATAATAGGCTACGAGTAGATGGCTATATAGGTGCCTTCACAACTTTTCCTTCTAGAAAGGTAGTGAATGAAGGAAGACACCAAACCATTACCTAGCCTCAAAAATGCCTTTGATTAAACCCCCATTTCATCCACTATAGACACGGTCAATTAAAACATAAATCCAAACATTACAAAAGAAAATATTTCGGGGTCGATTCTCTATCCCCAGTGGAGTCGCCAGACTGTGGGAACGACGCATGCTATCCCGAGCTCGCGGCCCGTTTGGGAGTACGGAGTAGCCACGGGGGACTAAACCGGAGAATAATGGAGTCGCCACCCGGTGGGAACCGGGAAAATGAGATTTAAGGCCGCACTCACCCCTCGCAAGGGAAGACCTCAAACCGTTGGGTTCAGAATGGTCTCTTACTTATGTCACTTGTAATGAAAGGATTTGTGTAATAATTTAATCAAGCTTAAGTAACACTTATTTCCAAGAGTATCATGCTTCTAAGTTCACATGCACAAAAATAAAAACTTACACCTAAATTTGCATATATTTCACATCTAAGATTGCATGCTTGAAAGTACATCAAAGTAGCAACGAACATACAACTTCATTGACATATTGTATTCATGGAAACACAAGCACACACGAACCACACAAGCACACATAAAGGCGAATCAAATGATGGTGAACATGTGATTTCATAGACATATCATAAAAAAATAGCTATTACACATCCAAGCACAAATAAAAGAGTCAACTAAGTATATAATGCAAAAAGACACTTAAGGATACAATTAGGCATTAAAGTGAGCATGCTATGACGTGGTGCAAAAGAAGATAACTAATATGGACATAAACACACATGTGAGCACTTTTCCAAGTGGTACGTGGAATTGTATCCCAAGTACAGACCGCATTACCGTCCATTCGGAATCGGCTACGGAATTTATGTATGGGTTTCCATCCGATATACCACAAGAAATAATACTCAAATGCTATCACGACATGGATATATGAATTGTAATACGTTAAACACATTGTACTCATACATGTGAGGAATACAGATGAATGATACCTACACAATCTTGCGTAACACAAAAAAGCAATCAGATTCATCATACGAAGGGATAGCTACTAGGAACAATTATGTATGAAATCTGATGAAAATGACTCAGTTCAGTGGGTGCGCGTGTAAACAGAAGGTTCGCGTTCGTATAGCGTTCGAGAACGCGTTCGAACGGAGCCAGACCTGATGCATGAAACACTAAAAAAATGCATGCGCGTTCGTGTAGCGTTCGAGAATGCGTTCGAACGGTAAACAGAAGGTTCGCGTTCGTATAGCGTTCGAGAACGCGTTCGAACGGAGCCAGACCTGATGCATGAAACACTAAAAAAATGCATGCGCGTTCGCGTAGCGTTTGAGAACGCGTTCGAACGGAAAACAGAAGGTTCACGTTCGTATGGCGTTTGAGAACACGTTCGAACGGAACCAGACCTGATGCATGATGAAACTAAGAAAATGTGTGCACGTTCGCGTAGCGTTTGAGAACGCGTTCGAAAGGTAAACAGAAGGTTCACGTTCGTGTGGCGTTCGAGAACGCGTTCGAACGGAACCAGACCTGATGCATGCAACACATTCATAGACAAACAAATCCAAAATCTGGGACCTCACGTATCCGATTGAACTCATCTCGCATCCAATCGAGTATACACCAATCGGCGCGACAAAGCATCGTGGTAAAGGGTTTTAACCCCTCTAAATAGGGGACCTTTCATCGCACTTACTAAGCACATGCGCTCAATTGAATCATGCATACAAAGAATTAAAAAACAATAATATCAAACTTAGTATGCCCGATTGAACGTATCCTGCATTCAACCGAACACACATCAACCGGCGTGGCAAAGCATCGTGGTAAAGGATTTTAACCCCTCCAAATAGGGGACCTTGCATCGCACTTACTAAGCCCATGCGCTCGATTGAATCATACATACAAAGAATTAAAAAACAATATGATCAAACTTAGTATGCCCGATTGAACGTATCTTGCATTCAACCGAACACACATCAACCGACGCGGCAAAGCATCGTGGTAAAGGATTTTAACCCCTCCAAATAGGGGACCTTTCATCGCACTTACTAAGCCCATGCGCTCGATTGAATCACGCATACAAAAGTAACCTGCAGAATTCAAATGACGAAAAATAAATAAATCAAAGCAATATAAGACAAAAGAAAGTGTAATTTACTCAAGCGGTACGTGGAGTTGTATCCCGAGTACAGATCATACTACCGTCCATTCGGAATCAGCTATGAAATTTATGTCCGGATTTCCATCTGATATACCGCGAGAGTTGACACATCTTTCATTTTATTCCAAGGCCACAACATAGAATATTTCATAACACATGCATATTTATCTACTCAAGGGCCACAACATGCATTTCACGGTAACAATCATGCGAACAATACTTAATAAATAATACAAATAAAACAGAAAATGAATGTGGAAAATACCCTCAGGTCTAACCTTTTATGTCGACTTTCGGACTCGCGTTTCACGGCCGTCGGAAGGGCTATCACACCGCAACTTTTCTGGTTCACTGGTTTGCGTTTTACCTTGCTGTTTCGCTGCTCAAGCTACTGTTTTGACCTCCGTTTTACTGTTGTTTCCTCGCGGTTTCGGTGCTGTATTGTTTCCGTATTTTTGTAATTGTTTTTGGTGTTTTAAGCTACTGTTTTGGCTCGATTTTGGGATTGTTTTAGGAGTGTTTGTGAGGGTAGTTCACTGGTAGTGTAGTGGGGTAAATAGGCGTGCAGTTTTGGGTCCTATGTGTGGCAGTTTTGGGTCCAAGGGGTTGGCAATGTGTCTTTGTGGGTGAATTGGCGAAGGTTGGGGCTGAGTGTTTTGGCTATTGCTATGTGTTAAGGTGCGTGAAGGGTTTATGGGAGACGTGTGTTTGCTGCGTGAGGCATCTTTTGAGCGGTGGAGTCGTGTGTTTGTTTGTTAGCGTGGGGTATGATTAATGTGCAGTGTGAATAAGGGTTTGGTCGGTTGTAGGGTTTTGTCGTGAGTATTTGAGTGCAAGTGTTGATTGCTACGTGTGTTTTGGCTTAATGGAAGGGCTATCGAAGGGTCGGTCGGTGTTTAAAGGTCCTTGGTCGGTGCTGGGCGTGAAGGTGCTGTGCGTTCCTTGGCTAAGGGCAGTTTTCACGTGGCTTATAAGGGCTGATTACGTGATGGTCTGAGGCGTGAATCAATTGAAGGTTGTTTGGTTTTGTGTGGGCTAATGCGTGTAGAGAAGGAAAGGTCTGAGTGCGTTGGTTCGTGGCTGATTGTGAGGAGTGTGTCTTTGTTTATTTTTTGGTCTTTTTGCCGTGAGAGTCTAGGGAGTTGGTTTGTGTTTAGGGGTTGTTTATATAGAGAAGGGTTATGGCTACTCCTTGTCTCACAAGGAAGGGATTTTGCCATTAAAAGGAGGATTTGATTTGGTATCCAACAAGGAAAGGATTAGATTGAGGGGGACAAATCTTGGCTAGATTAGGAATACAATATATTTATTGGTTAGGATTGATTTTAATTAGGTACTTAATTTGTTAATTAGGTGAGTAAATATTTTAAATTGGTGAGTGATTTATTAAATTAGGAAGTGATTTATTTTAATTTTGGTATTAGATTTTAATTAAATATTTGTTTTAATTTAATTTAAATTGGAATTTAATTTGTGTTGGATTTTAATTTGTGTTGGATTTTAATTTAATTTTAAATTAGTTAACTTTAATTTAATTTAATTTAATTTGTGACATGTATTTTAAAGGTTTTAATTATTTTGGATTGGGCTTGGGTGAGATGGGCTTGGATGTGGGGTTTTGGGCCAAGGTTAAGTGTTTGCGGGTTTTTTAGGCTAAATGTGCTTTAAAACGGAGGTCCACCAGCGAGCTTGGAGCTAAACATGCGGATAAAATTTAACGGAATACCGATTCCCTTCCGACAACCGTTTCCCGCAACTTCCTTGACTAAAAAGGTAGTGCCTCCAACTGAGACTCATCATCGGGTTTCACATGCAAAAATGCAATACCTACAACCACGGTTCCTTAGCCTGTGCTATAGCCCTGTTATTGTCACAAAACAAAGGAACAGGCTCAACTGCTAACGGAACTACTCCTAATCCAATTAGGAATTTACGGATCCAAACTACCTCTTTTGCTGCCTCAGTTGCAGCAATGTATTCCTTTTCTATTGTCGAATCAACAACAGTCTCTTTCTTGGAAGATTTCTAGCTCACTGCTCCGTTATTCAAAAAAAATATGTACCCGGATTCTGACTTACAGTCGTCTTTATCGGTTTGGAAACTTGCTTCGGTAAACCCAGTTACCTCAAGTTCTCTATCTCCATAGATTAAGAAAGCATCCTTAGTTCGTCTAAGATACTTAAGGATGTTCTTAACCGTAACCCAGTGACCATCACTTGGACCGGCCTGATAGAGACTACACATGCTTAAAGCATACGAGACATTAGGTCACGTACATATCATGGCATACATGATCGATCCGACTGTATAAGCGAACGGGATCCGACTCATGTTGTCTCTCTCATCTTAAGTTTTAGGACACATGTCTTTAGATTGAGTGACGCCATGTGATACTTGCAACAGTCCCCTCTTAGACTGATCCATGTTGAGTCTCTCCAAAACTTTGTCAATTTATGTGCTCTGGGAGAGTCGAAACAGCTTTCTAGATCTATCCCGGTAGATCTTTATTCCCAGAATAAAGGCTGCTTCTCCCAGATCTTTCATGGAGAATTTTAATGAATGCCAAGCTTTCACCGATTGTAGCATGTGAATGTCATTTCCGATAAGCAATACATCATCTACATAAAGGACAATGAATGTCAGAGCGCTCCCACTAACCTTCTTATATACACAAAGATCATCCTCATTTTGAACGAAATCATATTCTTTTATGATCTCATCAAAACATTGGTTCCAAGAACGCGATGTTTGCTTCAATCCATAAATAGATCGATTTAACTTGCAAACCTTGTTTGCATGTTTTGGTACGAAAAAACTGTCAGGCTGTTGCATATAAACATCCTCCAAAAGATTTCCCTTAAGGAAAGCCGTTTTGACGTCCATCTGCCATATTTCATAATTGTAATATGCAGCAATAACAAGCATAATCCGAATGCATTTAATCATGGCAACATGTGAAAATGTTTCATCGTAATCGACACCATGTCGTTTACGATACCCTTTCGCTACAAGCCTAGCTTTGTACGTCTGTATGTTGCCATCCATGTCTGTCTTCTTCTTGAAGACCCATTTGCAACCAATAGGCTTTACGCCTTCTGGTACATCAACCAGTGTCCAAACTTGGTTGGTGTATATGGAATCCATTTCGGACTTCATGGCTTCTTGCCATAAAGCGGAGTCGATACCTTGTATCACTTCCTCATACGTAACCGGCTCATTATCCTCAATAAGATTAATATCTACATGAGGTGAGATCAGAAACCCATACCTCTCAGGTTGTTTTCTGACTCTCTCCGATCTACACGGTTCTTGTATATTCGAAGATTGTGGTACAGTCTCATCCCTGATGAACTGTTCTTGTTCCGTTTGGGAGTCGGTGCCAGGAACAGTATCACTCCGATTTTCTTCGAGTTCTATTTTCCTCCCACTTACCACTGTATTTAGGAATTCATTTTCGAGGAAAATCACATGTAGAGTAACAAATACCTTGTTCTCTTGTGGGTGGAAGAAGTAATATCCTTTGGTTTCCCTAGGATATGTTGGAATATTCTAAGCATCCCAAGATCATTTAACAAGCATGAAACAATTGCGAATACAACGATGAGTTGCGAAATACTCACGTCGATCGGTTGAGTGACGCGGTAATGAACAAAAATCAATTTTCTGCTCACAAGGAGTCACGGTAGTGGCAGTCACAGCTCACTATTTTGGCGTCCTTCATTCGGCCATGGATCATCTTCGTCAAGCTCCAAGCTTCGTCGTGGTGATTCCAAGCTCATGGGTGGACTTCCCTATCACCTTCGCATGTCTCTCGGAGTGCTAGATCTTGATGATTTTGCCATAAAATCATCACACTTTGCTTCCCATTTTCTCCTTGACTCACGGAAAAAACAGAACCAGTGAAGAAGAAAAAGAGGCCAAATGGCCGAGAGAGAGATGAAATTTTGGAAAGAGATAGATTTTTGTGTATTAGATTATTTGATTTCCAAAATCAAATAATAAACATATACCAAAAATTGTGTAAAAGCTTTCCAAAAGTCAACACACAAATTTTGGCTCCAAAATAGCATTAAATGTTTGCCATCAACTTCCATCAACTCACATCAATCAATCAATCAATTGTCACATCACTCAAAGTGACATGTGATTTGACGCTTGATGTGACTAATGATTTGACGCTTGATTTGACTTGCGTGCCGCACTCGAATTCAAAATGCGAATGCGCTTGCAAATAATTCTGGGCTCGGGTTCGCTAATTCCAAATTAATGAATTTTCCGTTGCGACGTAATTAAATGATTATGTCTAGCGAAATCACTATTCACATCGCTAACGAATTAATTCTTAATTAATTCGTTCGCCCGAATTAAAATCTAATTTTAATTCTGCGTCGAAATCCAATTTCGTTTAATATATCGAATATATTAATTTATCAATTAATTCCAAATTAATCGTTATCTCTCTTTATATGATATTTTATCCGAGATAAAATATCTCCGTAATTAATCCCATATTAATTTTCTCTCTCTTCTAATTAAAAGTGCGAGTCATACATCATCGGTGAATCTTCGGGAAGCGACCCATGAGATCCCCGGATATGTTGGCAGTAAATTCAGTCGTCGGACTATCCGAACACGTAAGTACCTCGTACTACGTTTGTACCGATTTACAAGACAAGGTTGGCTTCCAGCAAAGCGCCATGCCTACCCAATTCTCCAGAAATATCCTTACAGGAATTTAATATCTATATCAGGCGTAGTATACGTAGTATTGTGTATTTCGATCCAGTATCGGATGATCACATGCTAGGCCTGGGGCTGGAATTGTGTCTGCCCCGTACGAAGCACATGTCGGATGTCTGGTAAGTAGTCTCTATAATCGGATATACATGACCTTGTCATAATATCCCGATAGCTATAGCATTTAAGAGAACCAGTCCCGTATCCTACGTGACCATCATCTCCACTATGACTGGAGTGATACTTCCGTCTTGACATCACACCCAACACACTACGATTCTCGATATACCCATAAGAGGCGTACACAGAAACCGGTTAAAGTCCTGGACGACCAAAACCAAAGTATATTGATTGTCGCAAGTATTAGCGGTGTCAGTCTCAGGTTAAGACCAAATACACCTACCCTGATTTCGGACTTCCATAGACACATAGTCATACTACCAATGGAATTTCGAGGGGGTCTATCTAGAGCGAAGCTGTTTCCCGTACCATCGGTAAAACACAACCTCCTATTACACTTGCATGAGTATCCTATACCCAAATATATGAGAACTATGACGTTGTGCCCTCACAACGCGCACAAGTGTAATACTAGTCTTTTACGCATTTATCGATGTCCAATCTCGATAATACTCTGACTAGGGATATTTAATGATTTATCCTTCGTGGACTGATACTGTCTCATATCATTCTCAATCCAGGAACAAATCATAGGGACATCCTATCATTTATACATCTTGGTGATCTAATCACAAATGATAAGAGTGCAATCTCCTTTGTCACATAGTTAATTTGTACAACAACACCATGATCTGTACAAATAGTGACGCTATAGGTCATAATTGTCCTATAGCCAGTCACTCGAGTGTCTACCACCCGACTTATGTACGGTTCGCTCAAATTATTGAGGAAAGGCTTTCGTCAGCGGATTTGCATAATTATCATCTTATGCGATTTATTCGATCATCACATCGCCACGATGTATGATCCGAACGAAATAGATGAATATTGAAGTATATATCTGGATCGTTGATGAGACCATTAATTCTCTAGCCTGTGCTGACGCCTAGCTCAGCTGCTAACAGAATTATATCTAATCTAATTAGATTTGTTATTGACCCTAATGGCTTCTATTGCTGCCTCAGCTGCAGCAATAACCCGCATTTTTTGTTTTTTCGATAACAGTATCTTGCTTGGAAGATTTCCAGCTCACTGTTCCGTTATTCAAACTTTGTAGTACCGTTTGCGACTTATAGTCGTTTTATCGGTTTAGGAAACTTGCAGTAGTGATCCCAGTCACTTCAAGTTCTTCTTCTCCACAGATTAAGACAGCATCCTTAATTCTCTTAGATACTAACGGATGTTCATAATATCAATCCAGTGACTATCACTAGGATTGGCCTGTTTGTGAATCCATATGCTCAAAGCGTATGATACACCAGGTTATATACATTTTTCAATGTACGAATTTCTCGGAGAGTCTTCTCGAAAGCCAAGCTTTCACTGATTTTTTTTATGGGAATATCATTTCCATGAAATGACATATATTATCATTATTGTAGGACATCCACTGTCAGTGCGCTCCCACTAAACCTCTTATATACACAAGAATCATTTTGTTTTGAACTAAATCATAAACTATTATGATTACATCAAAACTGTAATTCCAAGAACCTAATGCTTGCTACAATCCAAACATGGTTCGAATAACCTGCAAACCTTGTTTGCTAGTTTTGGTACGACAAAACCGACAAGATGTTGTAAACATCCTCCAAAAGGTTTCCTTTTCAGGAAAGCGATTTTCCCGTTAAGCTGACATATTTCATAAATGAAACATGCAGCGTCAGCAAGCATTATCCAAATGGATTTACCGTGGCAACAGGTAAAAGGTTGAATCGTAATCAACATAATGTTGATGACGATACATTTCCACTAAAAGCCTAGCTCTATACGTTGGTATGTTTCCATCCATGTATGTCTTCCTTGAAGACTTATATAGTACCAATAGGCACAATGCCTTGTAGTACAACAACTAGTGTCCAAACATAGTTGATTTATATGGAATCCATTTCGGACACATGGCACTTTTCCATAATAGGGAGTCGATACCTTGTATCACTTCCTCATACGTAGTTAGTTGGTATACCTCAATAAGATAGACATCTTTATGAGGTGAGATCAGAAACTCATACCCCAGGTTGTTTTCTGACTCTCTCCGACTTACGCGGTTCTTGTGTATTCGAAGATTAATGGTATAGTTTCATCCTTGATGAACTATTCATGTTCCATTAAGATTCGGTGCCATGAATAGTATTACTCCGATTTTCATCGAGTTTTACTATCCTCCCACTTACCACTGCATATAGGTATTCCTCTTAGGAAAACCGCATGGTGAGCAACAATTACATTGTTCTCTAGTGAGTTGTATAAGTACTATACTTCGGTATCCCTAGGATAACCTACAATTGGCACTTATCCAATTTGGGTTTTAGTTTGGTATCATCCAAACATATGCCTAGCATTCCCAAATTTTAGGAATGAGAAACCCGGTTTCTTTCCTGTTCATATCTAATATGAAATTTGTCAAACAGATTTTATGGAACCTTATTCAAAATAAGTTCTTCACTGTTTATGCTTATCCGTTGAAGGAAATGGTAGCTTAGAGCGACTCATGATTAATCTTATCATGTCCAACAAAATTCGGTTACTTGGTTCGGACACACCGTTAAATTGACGTGTTCCGGGAGGAGTCCTCATTGAAAGAATACTATACTCTTTCAAGTATTTGAGAAACTTACTGCTTAAGTATTTTCATCATGGTCAAACCGTGATGGTTTTAATACTTTAGCCGATCTGTTTGTCTATTTCGTGTCGAAACTCTAAAAGTTTCCGATTTGTGTTCTTCAAAAGAAACACAACCATAACGGGATGCCACATCCGTAAAGGTCACGAAATATCCATATCCATCTCTAGCCTAGCTAGACATGGGCCCACTTGCTTCACTATGAACTAGGGCTAACAGATAGGTGGCATTTGCACTTTTACCAAGTAAAGGTGTTTTACGCACATTGCCCAATAAACTAGATTCATTGACTTTATTTGAATAGAATCAAATCAGTCCGAGTACCCACTCTTCAAAAGTGTGGATATACGAGTATTGTTTGAGTGTGTCCCAGACAATAATGCCACAAAATATTTCTTCTGATCAAATCAGTTTGAGCTATTTGTTTGTCATGTAATACATTTGAGATTTATTTATATTCAAAATATAAATTCTGTTATTCATATCTAATGTGTTTATCTCAATATCATCTTTATAAAATAAAACACTTTAGTGTTCTAGAATATAAAGGTTCACCTGCAGCGGGTTAAACACTGATATAGAGATAATGTATCTAGTCAAACTAGTTACATTATAACAGTTTCCTAATTTAAGTACATACCCGAAGGTAGTTCCTAAACTTAGGTATCTACGGTTAAAACAGCGACTTTCGTCCCGTTTTCGATTCATATATTAATCTCAGCTGAAGTCAATATCCTACTCGTTGCAGATTATGAACATCAGTATGTATTTATGTACCACACTAAGTATTTAAAATCTAATTTTAATACTAGTAGTGAACATATTTTATGACAAACATATTTGAAGTCAGAGCCTTGCTCGTCTTCAATTCCTTCATGTCTGCTTTGTCCAAACGGCAGTCACGCTTCCGCGATCCCGTTTGCCACAATTTAGGCAGACATTTTGGGATATGTCCTTTATCTTCCCAGAAGATTATAATGATTTTGCCTTTGCCCTTTTCATATTCCAGAAGCCTTTGGGCAAGCCTCGGGTTTCTAGAATATCGAAGTAAGGTGCGCCTTGCGCTACTTGCCTAATTGCAAAGTTTTGGCTTTGTCTCCTTGAGAATAGCCATTAACTCTCCAAGACTTATCAATTGCAATTTCCTTCTAAGATCTAAAATAGATCTATGAAGATCCTTCAATTTCAATATCATACTTTAAGGATCTAACTCTTAGTTCTGACAAAGAAATTAAGGAATCTACTTGGCAAGCTTAATGGATTAAGCACTAAAGTTATCATCACATAAATCTTCCAAAGATTATGCTCTACTATTTGCTTAACTCCGGGCTTAGGCTTAATATGTTATTTTATCAAATAAAGTAACTTATTATTTTCCAGGACCATCCTGAAATATTTCCCAATTTTGAAAATTAAACCATTTAAATACATTTTCCCTAGGATTATGTTTTAAATGTCAATCTTTCAATTTTATCTTGATTTTAATAGTCCAACTATTTAATCAATGATTTAGGTACTATTTATTATAATGATTACTATAGTCCAACTATTTACTCAACTATAATTAATTAAATCAAATATATTGATTATTATAATCCAATTATATAATCAAATATAAATAAGTAGTTTGAATACAGTCCAACTGTTTATTAAAACAACAATTTAAATATTAGTCCAAATAACATTTAATTTATTTGACGAATGATATTTCATTGAGCGCGTATTGCAAGTAATTGAACGAATATTGCAAATTCAATTCTTGCCTCCCACTATTTTTCGGCGAGCCTCTAACCCTCTGTCGAGTACTTGGGAAAATGTGTTTCCTAGCGTGTTAGGATCCCGTTAAATATCACACAATCTTGACTTTGGCCAACAAATTGTATGATAATTAACTAGGTAGATCTCTAAGATCAATTGGATCCAATCCAATTCCTAGATCCAGTAGGGGGACATCCAAGTCCGAAACATATATATAATATATATGCCAATATATCCAATATATTGCCTAACCTTTTTCCTCTGAATCAACTAAGCCTTGGCTTTGGCACAACAAACTTAGTGATCCCAGTTAAGCGCGACCTATTGACCATGGAAAGCTTCGTAATCAATGTCGATGGACAAGAAGTGGTCTTGACTTTGGCCAACAAACCACAACTTGGACAAGACACCAATATGGAACAAAGCCTTCGTGATTCAAACACATCCTCGACGGACAAAGGCCTTGACTTTGGCCAACAAGCCAATGCCAGTCTTGGATCTTGAGTAAGAATCACTCAATGGAAGGAAAAATGCTTAATATTTTGCGAGGGTTTTTCGAGTGCAAATTGGCAACCAATTTATTATTTTTTTTAAGGTCTCATCATCATACACCCTTAAACATGCATTCTAAACACATAATAAAGCGCGTATAATAAAATAATAATGATATGCGGATGGATACTTTTCACATTGATCCTAAATCAAATCTCTCACTTTCTCTCTCCCGCTAGCACAAGTATTTACTTCTACCCGTTACACTACACTTCTAAAGAAACCTCATTTACATTGAGGGGAATAAGTGAGAAGAGAATACAAAGAGTAAGGAGGTAATAAGGCTGGACACGCAGGTCCAATTAAAAAATTCCAAATTTATTACAACAATTTCTAAAATTGCCCCACCCATCTAATATCCATCCAATATACATTATTCATGCATCGCAACCATGTATTCACACCAGCATGTTATCAATCAATCTAATCAAATTAATTAATCTGATAATTAGTGACCATCCAATGTTCAAACAATGATTTGATTTTGCGCGAGTCAAACTCGTTTTGCGAATAAGTACTTAAAGTACGAATTCTCGAATTAAATTAAACTACATAATTAAATCCAATTCAATTTGTATTTAATACTAATTCATTATTTAATTCCAAATTAAATATTACACTTTATTAATAAACCTTTACGACTTAAATTCCAAATTTAATTGTTACGGGTCTCAAAGCCCGATTAACGTCCAACGTTAATTTAATTAAAGTCCAATGGGCTTTCAATTAATTTCTTAAGGTGTGGACTTTTGGTCAACTCGGGTCAAACCCAATAACCAAAGTCCAATCAAGGAGTAACCGCATAAGCCTAGAAATCAATTTAGGCCCATTAGGCCCAATTAAACTTTAAAGGTCCATTAGTCGCATTTGGGCTTTATGGATGCAGTTTTGGGCCCAATTGGATCCAACCAATTAGCCTAAACCCAACTTAGTACAACCAAGCCCAATAACAACTTAACAAGCCCAAATCCAATTTTAAGCCCATTTAATTAAACCATAAAAATCCAATTTCATAATTTAATTAAACAAAGTGCATAACATTATTAATTACCCAAATCAATATTTCTAAAACATCAAATTAGCCTAATTAATCATGATTATCAATATTAAATCATGTCCAACACAATTTAACAAAAAATCAAACCCAATATCCATGCTCAAAGTCTCGGCTTCATAGGGATTTCAATGTCCAAATCAAATTTAATCCAATTGAATCCAAATCAACATTAAATCAACATCCCCAATTGTTTTCAAGTCATCCAATGAATCAAAAAACAAAATTCCAAGACAATTTAGGGTTCTTCACCTCTCGGCCAAGACATAAAATTTGGGGAAAAATGTTCCAAACATAATTTCATCAAATTGATCCAATCAATCATCAATTAAAACACATTTAAGCATACTAATTCATCCAATTTCATTAAATCACGCTCAAATTCATTTTACCCAAATTTTAACCCTAATATATTTTCATGCTCAACCTTGCTCATAGATACCATTGTTGGAATATTCTAAGCATCCCAAGATCATTTAACAAGCATGAAAAAAGTGTGAATACAATGAGGAGTTGCGGAATACTCACATCGATCGGTTGAGCGACGCGGCAATGAAAAAAAATCAATTTTCTTCTCACAAGGAGTCACGATAGTGGCAGTCACAGCTCACTGTTTTGGCGTCCTTCATTCGGCCATGGATCATCTTCGTCAAGCTCCAAGCTTCGTCGTGGTGATTCCAAGCTCATGGGTGGACTTCCCTATCACCTTCGCATGTCTCTCGGAGTGCTAGCTCTTGATGATTTTGCCACAAAATCATCACACTTTGCTTCCCATTTTCTCATTGACTCACGGCAAAAACAGAACCAATGAAGAAGAAAAAGAGGCCAAATGACCGAGAGAGAGAGATGAAATTTTGGAGAGAGAGAGAATTTTGTGTATTAGATTATTTGATTTCCAAAATCAAATAATAAACATATACCAAAATTTGTGTAAAAGCTTTCCAAAAGTCAACACATAAATTTTGGCTCCAAAATAGCATTAAATGCTTGCCATCAACTTCCATCAACTCACATCAATAAATCAATCAATTATCACATCACTCAAAGTGACATGTGATTTGACGCTTGGTGTGACTAATGATTTGACGCTTGATTTGATTTGCGTGCCGCACTCGAATTCGAAATGCGAATGCGCTAGCAAACAATCCGGGGCTCGGGTTCGCTAATTCCAAATTAACGAATTTTTTGTTGCGACGTAATTAAATGATTATGCCTAGCAAAATCACTATTCACGTCGCTAACGAATTAATTCTAAATTAATTCGTTCGTCCGAATTAAAATCTAATTTTAATTCCACGTCGAAATCCAATTTCGTTTAATATATCGAATATATTAATTTATCGATTAATTCCAAATTAATCGTTATCTCTCTTTATATGATATTTTATCCCAGATAAAATATCTCCGTAATTAATCCCAGATTAATTTTCTCTCTCTTATAATTAATCCCAGATTAATTAAAAGTGTGAGTCATACGTCATCGGTGAATCTTCGGGAAGCGACCCATGAGATCCCCGGATATGTTGGCAGTAAATTCGGTCGTCGGACTATCTGAACACGTAAGTACCTCGTACTACGTTTGTACCGATTTACAAGACATGGTTGGCTTCTAGCAAAGCGCCATGCCTACCCAATTCTCCAGAAATATCCTTACAGGAATATAAGATCTATATCAGACATAGTATACGTAGTATTGTGTATGTCGATCCAGTATCGGATGATCACGTGCTAGGCCTGGGGCTGGAATTGTGTCTGCCCCGTACGAAGCACATGTCGGATGTCTGGTAACTAGTCTCTATAATCGGATATACATGACCTTGTCATAATATCCCGATAGCTGCAGCATTTAAGAGAACCAGTCTCGTATCCTACGTGACCATCATCTCCACTATGACTGGAGTGATACTTTCGTCTTGACATCACACCCAACACACTATGATTCTCGATATACCTAGAAGAGGCGTACACAGAAACCGATTAAAGCCCTGGATGACCAAAACCAAAGTATATTGATTGTCGCAAGTATTAGCGGTGTCACTCTCAGGTTAAGACCAAATACACCTACCCTGATTTCGGACTTCCATAGACATATAGTCATACTACCAATGGAATTCCGAGGGGGTCTATCCATAGCGAAACTGTTTCCCGTACCATCGGTAAAACACAACCTCCTATTACACATACATGAGTATCCTATACCCAAATATATGAGAACTATGCCGTTGTGCCCTTACAACGCGCACAAGTGTAATTCTAGTCTTTTACACATTTATCGATGTCCAATCTTGATAATACTCTGACTAGGGATATTTAATGATTTATCCTTCGTGGACTGATACTGTCTCATATCATTCTCAATCCAGGAATAAATCATAGGGACCTCCTATCATTTATACATCTTGGTGATCTAATCACAAATGATAAGAGTGCAATCTCCTTTGTCACATAGTTAATTTGTACAACAACACCATGATCTGTACAAATAGTGATGTTATGGGTCATAATTATCCAATAGGATAACCTACAAATAGGCACTTATCCGATTTGGGTTCTAGTTTAGTACCATCCAAACGTTTAACGTATACCGAGCATCCCCAAATCTTTAGGAATGAGAAACCCGGTTTCTTTCCTGTCCATATTTCATATGGAGTCTGTTGAATAGACTTTGACGGAACCTTATTCAAAATAAGTATTGCACTGTTCAATGCATATCCCAGAAGGAAATTGATAGCTCTGTGCGACTCATCATAGACCTTACCATGTCCAATAAAGTTCGGTTTCTTCGTTCGGACACACCGTTTAATTGAGGTGTTCCGGGAGGAGTCCACTGTGAAAGAATACCATACTCTTTCAAGTAATCAAGAAACTCATTGCTTAAGTATTCTCCACCACGGTCCGACCGTAATGTTTTAATACTTTTTCCGGTCTGTTTTTCTACTTCGTGTCGAAACTCTTTGAATTTCTCAAAGGTTTCCGACTTGTGTCTCATAATATACACATAACCATAACGCGATGCATCATTCGTAAAGGTTACGAAGTATTCATATCCACCTCTAGCCTGGCTAGACATGGGCCCGCATACGTCACTATGAACGAGGGCTAACAGTTCGGTGGTACGTGCACCTTTACCGCTAAAAGGTGTTTTAGGCATTTTGCCTAATAAACAAGAATCGCAGACGTCATATGAATTTGGATCAAATCCGTCCAAGTATCCACTCTTCGAAAGTGTGGATATACGAGTCTTGTTAATATGTCCCAAACGACAATGTCACATATAAGTTTCATCTTTGTTACTTAATTTAAGCATTTTGTTTGTCATGTTATATGTTTGAGATTGATTTATATTCAATATATAAAGATCATTATTAACATCAGCACTGCGTAGCTCAAAATCATTTTTATAAACAAAACACCATGTGTTTCTGAATACAAAAGTATACCCACATTGGGTTAAGCAAGATACAGATATAATGTTTCTAGTCAAACTAGGTACATAATAGCAGTTTGATAAATTCAGTACATGCCCCGATGGAAGTTCCAAAATATAGGTCCCAACAGCCAAAACGGTGACTCTAGTCCCATTTTCAACTCGGAGGTCGATCTCTCCTGAAGGCAGTCTCCTGCTAATCTGCAGATCCTGCACATCAGAACATATATGAGTACCACAACCAGCATCAAAAATCCAATTTTTAAAACTAGAAGTAGACATGTTTATTTCTATAACAAACATACATGAAGCCGGTGTTTTGCCCGCTTTCACTTCCTTCATGTGCGCCTTGTACTTACGGTAGTCACACTTCCAGTGACCTCATTTGCCACACTATAGGCAGACATCTTGGGATTTGTCATTTACCTTCTCATAAGACTTTGATGATTTGGCCTTGCCATTTCTTTTCTTCTTCTTCTTCACGCCTTCAGAAGCCTCTGGCCAAGCCTTGGCAGACTGAGATGTCGAAGCGAAGTGCGTCGATGGCTTCTTTCCCTTTAAAAGCTCATTTTCTGCCTCTTTCAGCATTGTCATTAACTCTCCAAGAGTATTTTCTTGGTTCATCATATTGTAGTTCATGATGAACCCGCCCCAGCTATCAGGCAGAGACTGTAAGATCAAATCTATAGAAGTCTCAGCCTCGAAGACTATACCCAGCTGTCCTAGCTGTTCGACATCAGTAATCATCTACGACACATGGTGCTCAAAAGATGTACCCTCTGAAATACGAGAGCGAAAGAGCCTCTTCTGCAATTCGTACCTCTGCGATCTAAGGTTAGATCGGTGAAGGTCACTCAATTTCAACATCATTTCATAGGGATCCAATCCCTTGTTTTGACAACGAAATTGTGGGGTCATTGCAGCAAGCATGACAGATTGAGAAGTTGAGTTGTCATCGCTATGAGTCTTCCAAAGCTCAAGCTCAAGCGGCTGCTCAATTCCGAGCTTAGACCCGAGAGGTCTCTCTATTGTATATAGCATCTTCTCAGCCCCTAAGACAATCCTGAGGTTAATATCCCAGTCAAGAAAGTTCGTACCATTAAAGACATTTCCGCCCATGATAATGTCCATAATGTTGATCTTTCCAGCCATCTTAATTGCAATAGTCTAACTATTCAATTAACGATTTTGGGTACATTCCAACTGTTACAAAAAAATAAAAAAATATTAGTCCAACTAATATAAATATATAAAATGACGAAAATAATTTGAAAGCGCGTATTTGGCAAGTATTTAAACGAAATTACTGTTGGGTTTTCTAGGTCAAACCAAGATCAAATTAAGCAAATGAAATGTGTGAATACGCAAAGTAAAGTAGCGGAAATACTCACTTTGATCGGCTTGGATGTTGACGGTGTTGGGTTTCTAGATTTAGTGTCAAGATCAAGATAAGTATAAAATGTAGAATGAATAACAAAGATGAGTGGCGGAAACACACTTACATTGATCGGTTTATGGATTTGTTGATCAACAAAATTTTCTCCTCCAAGAAGCTTTAAGATTCGGCCAAGGGACTCCACAAGCTCCAAGCTTTGTTTTTGATTTTCCAAGCTCTCAAGTTAGTTTCCCTAACACCTTGATATGATTCTTTGAAGATGCGTGCTAGCACTCAAAAATTTGCCACAAATTTTGATCTTGTTCAAGCCAAAATTCGGCTAAGTGAAGAACAAGGAGGAGAAAATTTATTACTTGCCAAATTCGGTAACAATGAGAGAGAAAAGAAAGTTGTGTAAATGATTTCCAAAATCAATTAATTTGATATACCAAAAGTGAAGTTGGTATAAGTCTATCAAAGCTTGACTTGGAGTGTTTTAGAAGTCAATAACAACTCCACCAAAACACATCACAATAAAGCTACTTTAAGTGACATGTGATGTGACAATTGATGTGACATGTGGGCCCCACTCGATACCGAATGTGAGTGGGCCCGTAAACACTCCCGGGCTTGGGTTCGCTAATTCCAAATTAACGAACTTGCGTTGCGACGTAATTAAATCGAATTTAATTAAATAATTATGCCTAGCAAAATTACTATTCACGTCACTAACGAATTAATTCTAAATTAATTCGTTTGCCCGAATTAAAATCTAATTTTAATTCCGCGTCGAAATCTAATTTTGTTTAATATATCAAATATATTATTTTAATTTAATATATCAGGCGTAGTATACGTAGTATTGCGTATAGTGATCCAGTATCGGATGTCACATGCAAGGCCTGGGCTGGTACAGTGTCTGCCCCGTACGAAGCATATATCGGATTACTAGCAACTAGTCTCTTTATTATCGAATAATCATGACCTAGTCATATTATCCTGATGGTTGCAACCCTTAGAGAACCAGTTTTGTATCCCTGCGTGATCATCATCTCCATATGACTGAAGTGATACTTTCGTCTTGACATCACATCCAATACACTACTATTCTCAATAAACCCAGAAGAGGCGTACACAGAACCTGTTAAAGTCCTGGACGACCAAAACCAAAGCGTATTGATTGTCGCAAGTACTAGCGATGCAAGTCTCAGGTTAAGACCAAATACACCTACCCTGATGCGGATTCCCATAGACACATAGTCATACTACCAATGGGATTCCGCGGGGTCTATCCAGAGCGAAGCTTTTTTCCGTACCATCGGTAAAAACACAACCTCCTATCACACTTGCATAAGTATCCAATACTTAAATAAATGAGAATTATGCTGTTACGCTTCCATAACCCGCACAAGTGCAATACTAGTCTATTCCGCATTATCGATGTCCAGTCTCGATAATACTACGACTAGGGATATTTAATGATTAAACCTTTAAGGATCTATATTGTCTCATATCTCATCAATCCGAAACTAATCATAAGGACTTTCATCATTCTCACATTTAAGTAATCTAATTACGAAATGATAAAAGGAAATTTCCATTGCTACAAAATTAATTTGTACAAAAACACAATGTCTTTTACAAATAGTGACGCTATGGGTCATAACTGTCCAACAATCTCCCACTTGGCCTATAGCCAGTCACTCGAGCATCTAATACCTGAACTATGTACATGTCGCTCAAACTTCTGCTGAGGAATAGCTTTCGTCAGCGAATCTGCAATGTTGTCCTCTGATGCGTCCTTCTCGATCTTCAAATCGCCACGATGTATGATCTCATAAATCAGATGGAAACATCGACGAACATGCTTGGATCGTTGATGAGACCGCAGTTCCTTAGCCTGCGCTATAGCCCCGTTATTGTCACAATACAATGGAACGGGCTCAGCTGCTAACAAAACTACTCCTAATCCAATTAGGAATTTTCGGATCCAAACTGCCTCCTTTGCTGCTTCAGCTGCAGCGATATACTCCGCTTCTGTTGTTGAATCAACAACAGTCTCTTGCTTGGAAGATTTCCAGCTCACTGCTCCGTTATTCAAACAAAATATGTACCCGGATTGCGACTTACAGTCGTCTTTGTCGGTTTGGAAACTTGCATCGGTATACCCAGTTACCTCAAGTTCTCCATCTCCATAGATTAAGAAAGCATCCTTAGTTCGTCTAAGATACTTAAGGATATTCTTAACCGCTATCCAGTGACTTTCACCTGGATCGGCCTGATAGCGACTACATATGCTCAAAGCATAGGAGACATCAGGTCGCATACATATCATGGCATACATGATCGATCTGACTGCCAAGGAAAATGGTATCCTACTCATGCTGTCTCTCTCATCTTGAGTTTTATGACACATGTCCTTAGATATAGTGACGCCATGCAACAGTCCCCTCTTGGACTGATCCATGTTGAATCTCTTCAACACTTTGTCAATGTACGTACTCTGGGAGAGTCCAAGCAGCTTTCTAGATCTATCCCGGTAGATCTTTATTCCTCGAATAAAGGCTTCTTCTCCTAGATCTTTCATGGAGAATTTCAATGAAAGTCAAGCTTTCACCGACGTTAACATGGGAATGTCATTGCCAATAAGCATACATCATCAACGTAAAGGACAATGAATGTCAGTGCTCTCCCACTAACCTTCTTATATACACAAGGATCATCTTCGCTTTGAACGAAATCATATTCTTTTATGATCTCAACAAAGTGTTGGTTCCAAGAACGCGATGCTTGCTTCAATCCATAAATGGATCGATTTAACTTACAAACCTTGTTTGCAAGTCTCGACACGACAAAATCGTTAGGCTGTTGCATATAAAAATCCTCCAAAAGGTTTCCATTAAAGAAAGCGGTTTTGACGTCCATCTGCCATATCTCGTAATCGAAATATGCAGCTATCGCAAGCATTATCCGAATAGATTTAATCATGGCAACGGGTGAGAAAGTTTCATCGTAATCGACACCATGTCGTTGACGATACCCCTTCGCTACAAGCCTAGCTTTGTACGTTTGTACGTTGCCATCAATGTCAGTTTTCTTCTTGAAGACCCATTTGCATCCAATAGGCTTTACGCCTTCTGGTGCATCAACCAGTGTCCAAACTTGGTTGGTGTACATGGAATCCATTTCGGACTTCATGGCCTCTTGCCATAAAGCAGAATCAATATCTTGTATCGCTTCCTCATACGTAGCCGGTTCGTTATCCTCAATGAGATTAATATCTACATGAGGTGAGATTAGAAACCCATACCTCTCAGGTTGTTTCCTGACTCTCTCCGACCTACGCGGTCCTTGTGTAATCAAAGATTGTGGTACATATTCATCCCTGATGAACTGTTCATGTTCCATTGAGGATTCTATGCCAGGAACAATATCACTCCAATTTTCATCGAGTTCTACTCTCCTCCCACTAATCACTGCATTTAGGAATTCCTTCTCAAGGAAAACCGCATGTAGAGCAACAAATACTTTGTTCTCTTGTGGGTGATAGAAGTAATATCCTTTGGTTTCCCTAGGATATCCTACAAATAGGCATTTATCCGATTTAGGTTCAAGTTTGGTACCTTCCAAACGTTTGACGTATGCCCAGCATCCCCAAATCTTCATAAATGAGAAACCCAATTTCTTTCCTGTCCATATCTCATACGGAGTCTGTTGAACAGACTTTGACGAAACCTTATTCAAAATAAGTATTGCATTGTTTAATGAATATCCCCATAATGAAATAGGTAGCTCAGTGCGACTCATCATAAACCTTACCATGTCTAACAAAGTTCGATTTCTCCGTTCGGACACACCGTTTAATTGCGGTGTTCCAAGAGGAGTCCACTGTGAAAGAATACCATATTCTTTCAAGTAGTCAAGAAACTCATTGCTCAAGTATTCGCCACCACGGTCCGACCGTAATGTCTTAATACTTTTACTGGTCTGTTTTTCAACTTCGTGTCGAAACTCTTTGAATTTCTCAAAAGTTTCCGACTTGTGTCTCATAAGATACACATAACCATAACGCGATGCATCATCCGTAAAGGTTACGAAGTATTCGTATCCACCTCTAGCCTGGCTAGACATGGGCCCACAAACGTCACTATGAACTAGGGCTAACAGTTCGGTGGCACGTACACCTTTACTGCTAAAAGGTGACTTAGGCATTTTGCCTAATAAGCAAGATTCGCAGACGTCATATGAATTTGGATCAAATCCGTCCAAGTACCCACTCTTCGAAAATGTGGATATGCGAGTCTTGTTTATGTGTCCCAGACAACAATGCCACATATAAGTTTCATCTTTATGACTTACTTTAAGTCTTTTGTTTGTTACAGAATTTAGTTGAGATTGATTTATATTCAAAATATAAAGACCATTATTTACAACAGCAGTGCAAATTTCTATATCATTTTTATACATAAAACACCCAGTGTTTCGAAATACAAAAGTATACCCACATTGGGTTAACATAGATACAGAAATAATATTGCTAGTCAAACTAGGTACATAATAACAGTCCAAAAGTTCAAGTACATGCCCCGAGGGCAGTTCCAAAACAAAAGTGCCCACGGCCAAAACGGCAACAGATGTACCATTTCCAACACACAGATCAATCTCCCCTGACGCCAGTATCCTGCTAATCTGCAGATCCTGCACATCAGTACAAATGTGAGTACCACAACCAGAATCAAAAATTCAATTTTTCAAACTAGAAGTAGTCATGTTTATTTCTATAACAAACATACATGAGGCTGGTGCCTTGCCCGCCTTTATCTCCTTCTGGAGCGCCTTGTACTCGCGGCAGTCACGTTTCCAATGACCCCACTTCCCGCACTGGAGGCAAACATCCTGAGACTTGTCCTTCGGCTTCCCAGAAGCCTTTGATGCCTTACCCTTGCCCTTCTTCTTATGCTTTTTCTTTTTCACACCTCCAGTCGCCTTGGGCCCAGCCCTCGGTGAATGAGATGTCGAAGCAAACTGCGCCTCGCGCTTTTTGCCCTTTTGAAGTTCCTTCTCTGCCTCACGCAATGTGGACATCAGCTCTCCAAGAGTCTGCTCTTGGTTCATCATATTGTAGTTCATGATGAACCCACTCCAAGTGTCGGGGAGAGACTGCAAGATCAAATCTATAGAGGTCTCTATCTCAAAGACAATCCACATTTTTCCAAGCTGCTCAATATCGGCAATCATCTGTGTCACGTGATGTTCAACAGACGTACCCTCCGACATCCGAGCACAGAAGAGCTTCTTCTGTAACTCATATCTTTACGATCTAAGGTTAGATCGGTGCAGATCATGCAATTTCGCCAACATGTTATAGAGATCCAATCCCTTGTTTTGTCGACGGAATTGCTGAGTCATAGCAGCAAGCATAATTGACTGAGCAGTCGCGTTGTCGTCACTATGTGTCTTCCAAAGATCTAGCTCGAGCAACTGATCAGAACTGGGCTTAGGCCCGAGAGGTCTCTCTATAGTATATAGAAGCCTCTCAGATCCAAGGACTATCCTTAGATTGAGTTCCCAATCGAAGAAATTAGTCCCGTTGAAGACATTTTTCCTATGATTATGTCACGGACACTATTCTTTCCGGTCATTTTAATTGCGATAATCTAAGTATCCAATTAACAATGTAGGGTACAGTCCAACTGTTACAAGAAAAATAACATTATATTAGTCCAACTAATAAAATAATTTTGACGAAATATTTGAAAGCGCGTAAAGCTAAGTATTTGAACGAAATTGAAAATTCAATACTAGCCTCCCACTATTTTTCGGCGAGCCTCTAACCCTCTGTTGAGTACTCGGGAAACCCAGTTTCCTAGTGGGCTAGGATCCCGTTAAATAACGCACAACCTTGACTTTGGCCAACAAGCTGTATGATATTTAACTAGGTAGATCTCGAAGATCAATTGGATCTCATCCAATTCCTAGATCCGGTAGGTGGACCTCCAAGTCCGAAACATATATACAATATATATGCCAATATATCCAATATATTTTCCTAACCTTTTTTCCTTTGAATCAACTAAGCCTTGGCTTTGGCACAACAAGCTTAATGATTCCAGTTAAGCGGGACCCATTGACGTGGGAAAGCTTCGTAATCAATGTCGATGGACAAGAAGTGATCTTGACTTTGGCCAACAAATCACAACTTGGACAAGACACCGATATGGAACAAAGCCTTCATGATTCAAACACATCCGCGATTGAAAAAGTCCTTGACTTTGGCCAACAAACCAATGCCAATCTTGGATCTTGAGTAAGAATCACTCAATGGAAGGAAATATCGCTTAATATAAATTGAGGGATTTTTGCGTAAATTGGCAACCAATTTATTATCTTTGTTAGGTCTCATCATCATACACCCTTAAACATGCATTCTAAACACATAATAAGGCACGAAAGTAAATTAATAACGATATGCGGATGGATATTTAACAACTTGTTCCTAGAACAAATCACTCCATTTCCTCTCCCCGGCTAGCACTATTCTACTTCTACCCAATTACATAATACAATAATAGAAACATCATTACATTGAGGGGAATTAGGTGAGAAGAGAATACAAAGAAATAATGAGAGATAAGGCTGGACACGCAGGTCTAATTTATAAATTCCAAATTTACAACAATTTCTAAAATTGCCTTTTCCCTTCTAATATCCATCTGATATACGCTATTCATTCAACACATCCATATATTCATTCATAGCATGCAATTCAACCAATCTAATCCAATTAATTAGTCTTTGAATTATGTGATCATCCAATGTTCAAACAACGATTTGATTTTTGTGCGAGTCCAACTCGTTTGAGAATAAGTACTCAAAGTACGAATTCTTGAATTATATCGAACTACTTGTTAAATCTAATTTAATTCGTATTCAATACTAATTCATTTATTTAATTCCAAATTAAATATCTACACTTTTTAATGCGCTTTAATGATTTAGATTCCAAATCTAATCCAATCGGGTCTCAAAGCCCAACTAACATCCAATGTCCGTTTAATTAAAGTCCAATGGGCTTTCAATTGATTTCATAAGGCATGGGCTTTGGTCAATATGGGTCAAACCCAATTACCAAGCCCAATTAAGGAATCACCCTCATTTGCCAAGAAAACAATTTTAGCCCATAAGGCCCAATTAAACTTTTAAAGCCCATTCATTACATTTGGACTTAATGGAATGATTTAGGCCCAATTTGGATCCAATCCAATTGGCCTAAACCAACTTGGCCCAACCAAGCCCATTATGCCCAAATATAATAATTTCAAGCCCAATTCAAAATCAAGCCCATTAATCAAATTTTAAAATTCCAAATTTTATAATTCAATTAACTTAAGTGTAATACATCAATTAATTACCCAAATTAATATTTCCAAAATACAATTTAACTAATTAATTATGTATCATATTGTTCAACTAATGTCCAACATTCTTGAATCATAAAATCAACTTGTTCCATGCTATCAAGCTCTCGGCAATGGTAAGGGATTTTTTTCGAATTCATTTTTCAATCCGATTGAATTTTAAATCGACATATCCCAATCGTTTCAAGTCATCCAATGATCTACGAAACAAAAAATACCAAGACTTGTAGGGTAAAGTTACATTCGGCCAAGCCAATGTGAGGGCTAAAATTTGATCCAATCAATATTTCAAGAAATTGATCATATACAACTTCATAAAATCATCATTCAAGCATACTCAATCAATCAATTTTATCAAAGCATGCTCAAAATGATTTTACCCAAATTTTACCATAATTCATTTCATGCTCATTTTGGCTCATAGATACCATTGTTGGGTTTCTAGATTTAGTCCCAAGATCAAGATAAGCATAAAATGTAGAATGAATAACAAAGAAGAGTGGCGGAAACACACTTACATTGATCGGTTTATGGATGTGTTGATCAACAAAATTTTCTCCTCCAAGAAGCTTTAAGATTCGGCCAAGGGACTCCACAAGCTCCAAGCTTTGTTTTTGATTTTCCAAGCTCTCAAGTTGGTTTCCCTAACACCTTGATATGATTCTTTGAAGATGTGTGCTAGCACTCAAACATTTGCCACAAATTTTGATCTTGTTCAAGCCAAAATTCGGCCAAGTGAAGAACAAGGAGGAGAGAATTTCTTGCTTGCCAAATTCGGTCACAATGAGAGAGAAAAGAAAGTTGTGTAAATGATTTCCAAAATCAATTAATTTGATATACCAAAAGTGAAGTTGGTATAAGTCTATCAAAGCTTGACTTGGAGTGTTTTAGAAGTCAATAACAACTCCACCAAAACACATCACAATAAAGCTACTTTAAGTGACATGTGATGTGACAATTGATGTGACATGTGGGCCCCCACTCGATTCCGAATGCGAGTGGGCCCGCAAACACTCCCGGGCTCGGGTTCGCTAATTCTGAATTAACGAACTTGCGTTGCGACGTAATTAAATCGAATTTAATTAAATAATTATGCTTAGCAAAATTACTATTCACGTCGCTAACGAATTAATTCTAAATTAACTCGTTTGCCCGAATTAAAATCTAATTTTAATTTCGCGTCGAAATCTAATTTCGTTTAATATATCAAACATATTATTTTAATGATTAATTCCAAATTAATCTTTCTCTCTCTTCAAATAATATTTTATCCCAGATAAAATCTCTCCGTAATTAATCCCAGATTAATTAAGCTCGAATCATACGTCATCGGTGTATCTTCGGGAAGCGACCCAAGAGATCCATGGATATGTTGGCAGTAAATCCGATCGTCGGACTATCCGAATACTACGACTAGGGATATTTAATGATTAAACCTTTATGATTAATCCTATTTCTTATATCATATATCACAAGTGCAATACTTGAATTCCAAACTCATGGATTTGTTTCCCTAACACCTTTGAATGACTCTTTATGTGCTAGCAATGGAAGAAATTTACAACAAAATCTTCCTATTTCTCTTTACAACTTTCGGCAAAGCCAAGATGAAGGAAAGGGAGAGGCTCACGGTTTTGAGAGAGTTTGGGAGAGGAGAGAGTCTTTTGTTTTTCAAAAAACTTATGTCAAAAGTCTCACACAATTTTTTGGTATATGCTTTTCCAAAAAGCTTAACTAAAATTGGAGGGAAAATTACGTTAAAGTCTCTCAACTACTCCCATCACTCAAAATGACTAGATGTCAATCACCAAAAAGGTGACAAGACTTCCATCACTTAAAATGACTAAAGATGTGACTCGCGATGTGACTTGTGGGCCCCATTTAAATTCAAAATCCGAGTGGGCCCACAAACACCTTCCGGGCTCGGGTTCGTTAATTCCGAATTAACGAATTTTCCGTTGCGACGTAATTAAATCAAATTTAATTAAATAATTATGTCTAGTAAAATTACTATTCACGTCGCTAGCGAATTAATTCTAAATTAACTCGTTCGCCCGAATTAAAATCTAATTTTAATTTCGCGTCGAAATCTAATTTCGTTTAATATATCGAATATATTATTTTATCGATTAATTCCAAATTAATCGTTCTCTCTCTTCAAATAGTATTTTATCCCAGATAAAATATCTCCGTAATTAATCCTAGATTAATTTTATCTCTCTTCTAATTAATCCCAGATTAATTATCTTCGAGTCATACGTCATCGGTGAATCTTCGGGAAGCGACCCATAAGATCCTTGGATATGTTGGCAATAAATCTGGTCATCGGAATATCCGAATGCGTGCGTACCTAGTACCACATTTTTACCGATTTACAACACATGGTTGGCTTCTAGAAAGCACCATGCCTACCTAATTCTCCAGAAATATTCTTTTAAGGAATATGTAATCTATGTCAGGCGTAGTATACGTAGTATTGTGTATTGCGATCCAGTATCGGATGTCACATGCAAGGCTTGGGGCTGGAATTGTGTCTGCCCCGTACGAAGCATATATCGGATCTCTGGTAACTAGTCTCTATAATCGGATAAGCATGACCTAGTTATATTATCCAGATGACTGCAGTACAAAAGAGTACTAGTTTCATATCTGTAGGCATTGTATTTTTGCATGTGAAACCCGATGATGAGTCTCAGTTGGAGGCACTACCTTTTAAGTCGCGGAAGCCGCGGGAAACGGATGTCGGAAGGGAGGAGTCAAGAATTGACTCATAATCGGATTAAGTTTGCTGGTTTAGCTTCGAGTTACTTGTTGGCTGTCCTTTTTAAAAAATTATTCCCGGCCTAAAACACTCACAAATCACCTAACCTCGGCCCAAAATCCCCGCAAGCCCCTTAACCTTGACCTAAAACCCCCCAAGCCCACACACTTAGCCCACACAAATCAAACCCACAAACCAAAGGCCCCACACGCCCAACCAAGGCCCACACGCCCATTCACCCTAATACACACCCAAATTAAATGAAATATTAATTAAATTAAAGAAATAAAGAATTAAATCATTTACCAAATTAAATAAAACCTAAAATAAAATCATGCCTAACTTAGATAAATCAAATATATTACATACTAAATTAAAAAAGATGAAATGCCTAATTAAAATCAATCATAACAAATTAAATATATATTTATTCCTAATCTAAACCAATCAAATATACTAACTTCCTAATTTGAACCAAATTTGTCCCCCCTCAATCCATTGCTTTCCTTCTTAGACACCAAATCAAATCCCTTCCTTGTGAGACAAGGTGAAGCCCTAGCCCTTCTCTATATAAACCACACTTTTCCAAGGCATTCCCCCTCCTGTTTCACGCTCATCACAAGAAACAGAGAAGCAAAGAATTTCCAACCCCCCTTTCTAAGCTCTTCATTCACGCCAATTACAAAAATAAGTAACAAACAAAATATATTCTTTTTCATCTCCTCCACTCCATAGCCGAACACATCACTCCCCTCAACCCCCTCCATAGCCGAAAATAACAAGCCTTTATATCCTCCTAAAGCCACCGAAACCAGCCCTATACAGCAGCCCTCCACCACCGAAAATTACAACCAAAAATCGAACTGTAGTGAACACAAAAACTACACTGTTTTACACACCTATACAGCAGCAAAATCCTCTTAAAACAGTCCCTAAAATCCTTAAAATATTAACATAAAAACTGCACTTATAATCCTTGAAATAATCACACAAAACTGCACTAAAAACCCATAAAAACACTCAAAATAGTCCGTGGAAACGTCAAAACAGTGACCTGAACAGTGAGCAGAAAATACAGAGGAAACAACAGCAAAACGGAGGCCAAACAACAAGTAAAACAGCAAAACAGTGAGCCAAGACTCTAAACCAGTGAATCGGAGAAGTAGCGGTGTGATAGCCCTTCCGACGGCCGTGAAACGCGAGTTCGAAAGTCGACATAAAAGGTTAGACCTGAGGGTATTTTCCATATTCATTTTCTGTTTTATTTGTATTATTTATTGAGTATTGCTTGCATGATTGTTATGTTGAAATGCATGTTGTGGCCCTTGAGTAGATAAATATGCATGGATTATGAGATATTGTATGTTGTGGCTTTGGAATAAAACGAAAGATGTGTCAACTCTCACGGTATATCGAATGGAAACCCGGACATAAATTTCATAGCCGACTCTGAATGGACGGTAGTATGATCTGTACTCGGGATACAACTCCACGTACCGCTTGAGTAAATGACACTTTCTTTTGTCTTATATAGCTTTGATATTATTGTTTTTTAATTCTTTGTATGCATGATTCAATCGAGCGCATGGGCTTAGTAAGTGCGATGAAAGGTCCCCTATTTGGAGGGGTTAAAATCCTTTACCATGATGCTTTGCGGCGCCGGTTGATGTGTGTTCGGTTGAATGCAAGATACGTTCAATCGGGCATACTAAGTTTGATATTATTGTTTTTTTTAATTCTTTGTATGCATGATTCAATCGAGCGCATGGGCTTAGTAAGTGCGATGAAAGGTCCCCTATTTGGAGGGGTTAAAATCCTTTACCACGATGCTTTTCCGCGCCGGTTGATGTGTGTTCGGTTGAATGCAAGATACGTTCAATCGGGCATACTAAGTTTGATATTATTGTTTTTTTAATTCTTTGTATGCATGATTCAATTGAGTGCATGGGCTTAGTAAGTGCGATGAAAGGTCCCCTATTTGGAGGGGTTAAAACCCTTTACCACGATGCTTTGCCGCGCCGATTGGTGTATACTCGATTGGATGCGAGATGAGTTCAATCGGATACGTGAGGTCCCACATTGTGGATTTGTTTGTCTATGAATGTGTTGCATGCATCAGGTCTGGTTCCGTTCGAACGCATTCTCGAACGCCACACGAACTTGAACCTTTTGTTTACCATTCAAACGCGTTCTCAAATGCTACGCGAACGCGCACATATTTTCTTAGTTTCATCATGTATCAGGTCTGGTTCCGTTCGAACACGTTCTCGAACGCCATACGAACGTGAACCTTCTGTTTACCGTTCGAACGCATTCTCAAACGCTACGCGAACGCGCACGCATTTTTTTAGTGTTTCATGCATCAGGTATGGCTCCATTCGAATGCGTTCTCGAATGCTATACGAACGCGAACCTTCTGTTTACCGTTTGAACGCGTTCTCGAACGCTACGCGAATGCGCACCCACTGAACTGAGTCTTTTTTGCATTATTTACTTAGTTGACTCTTTTATTTGTGCATGGACATGTAATGGCTATTTGTTTATGATATGTCTATGAAATCACATGTTCGCCATCATTTGATTCGCCTTTATGTGTGCTTGTGTGGTTTGTGTGTGCTTGTGTTTCCATGAATACAATATGCCAATGAAGTTGTATGTTCGTTGCTACTTTGATGTACTTTCAAGCATGCAATCTTAGATGTGAAATATATGCAAATTTAGGTGTAAATTTTATTTTTGTGCATGTGAACTTAGAAGCATGATACTCTTGGAAATAAGTGTTACTTAAGCTTGATTAAATTATTACACAAATCCTTTCATTATAAGTGACATAAGTAAGGGATCATTCCGAACCCAACGGTTTGAGGTCTTCCCTTGCGAGGGGTGAGTGCGGCCTTAAATCTCATTTTCCCGGTTCGCACAGGGTGGCGACTCTATTATTCTCCGGTTTAGTCCCCCGTGGCTACTCCGTACTCCCAACCGAGCCGCAAGCCGAGGACAGCATGCGTCATCCAGTTTCTGTGTCCCACAGTCTGTTGACTCCACTGGGGATAGAGAATCGGCCCCGAAATATTGTCTTGTAATGTTTGGATTTATGTTCTAATTGACCGTGTCTATAGTGGATAAAATGGGGGTTTAATCAATGGCATTTTGAGTCTAGGTAATGGTTTGGTGTCTTCCTTCACTCACTACCTTTCTAGAAGGAAAAGCTGTGAAGGCACCTAGATAGCCATTTACTCGTAGCCTATTGTGATGGACTAATTTGGAGGACTCGTTGTTTATTCCTGACACCAAGCGATAAGAGCCTAAGAGGCTTGGGTATTTAAGTGAGCCTCGCTCCACCCTCCCTCTGGGGAATCTACAACGGGAAGTCCATTTGACAGTCGGTCACACACCATAGCTCACTGGCACGTACCTTAGTGTATAAAAAAGGGTGCGTTCACTTGGCCGCTCGAACCCTTGATTGGGGAGACCTAGTTGTGGGCCATCATTCGCCGGTGAGAGCCTTTGTCTACACTCTTGCGAACCCACCCATAGACCGGGGTTGTATGGTTAAAGTAACAATTATTTCCTTGAGTATGTGCTTATGGACCATCCTTATTTGGATGTAGTTGGACTATTGTCAGAAATGCGAACTTGTTGGGCCATTTAAACTGGGACGAGTTCGTATCCTATGACAATTGGGCCAAAAGCTTCTGAAATGTTGATGGACCATTCTGTAGAAATCATTGTTTTATGTTTGCTTTATCTTTCTTTTATGCTTGTGTTTGGAACATCGTCGTTTGGATCCATTTGGATCATTTGTCATGGGATATGGGCTTGTTGGGCCATTTAAACTGGGACAAGAATGTATTTTATGACGATTGGGCCAAAGGCTTCTAAGTGATTGATGGGCCACTTTGTGCTTGTGTTCGGAACATTACCATTTGGATTTAGTTGGGCTCCTTGCCATGAGATGTGAACTCGTTGGGCCATTTAAACTGGGACGAGTTCACTCCTACGACAGTTAGCCCAAAAGCTTCTAAAATGATAACGGGCCGATTTTTTTGAAAATTTTAGTTGATTTAGTATGTTATATATGTTACATGCATCTCATGCACCCCATGCATACATACATCATGCTAACCCTTGTGTTCTGAAAGCCATCATAGATTCCCGTTGGGTTAGGGAAGAGGGAAGACTCACCAAAAGACCGGTAACAGATATGAGTACATCCGATAATGAGGTATCCCGGATAGATTAGTTGGAAAATGGTTTCGCCAAGATTACCGAACAATTGCAAGCCTTGACTACTGCCATGACAAATATGGCTGTGCCCCGTGCTGGGGGAAATTCTGAGAATATGAGGCGCGAGGAGCCTCCGAATGGGTTGGGGGATGATATCCCCACTTTTGATGATGACATGGCAGAGTATGCAACAGGCAAAGTGATTGGGTCTCAGGCAGAATTTCAGAAGCTTCGAGATCAGGTTGAAATAGTTACCCGTAAAATGAGGGGTAAACGTGAAGAGTTGTTAGACTATGAGGCAATGACCTTCGGAGAACAGCTGCCAGCTCAGTTTAAAATGCCTGACATGGCCAAGTTTAATGGGAATGAAGACCCAAGAGTCCATCTGCAGCAATATGTCTCAGTCATGAGTTCAGTGGGCCTATCATAGCGCCAAGTCCAAAAGATGTTTGGGATGTCACTCGAGGGGGCATCTGTGGTTTGGTATCATAGCCTTGAGAAGAAGGTTAAGGAAGATTGGAGGGAACTAGCTGATGCTTTTCTGAAGTAGTATGTACAGACTTGGAGATTGACTTGTCACTCTGTGATTTGGAGAACACTAAGCAGAAGCTGGAAGAAAGCTTCAAGGAGTATGTAGACCGCTGGAGAAGCCAGCTTCTGAAGATGCAGACTCGGCTCTCTGAGAAGGACCAGATTAAAATGATCATCAAGGCACCAAGCCCTCGATCTATGGCAAGTTGAGGAGAATGACTTCAATGATTGTGGATTTCCGACAGCTGAGGGAAACTGTCATGGACATTGAAGAAGAGGAGGCGGAAAACCGGAAGTTTTATGGCCAGAATAGGAGGAATTTCAGAGGGCATTCTGAGACCAAGCCCGCTACTGCCGAGATTGCTGCTATTAAGAATATGCGCTTTTCTAACTTGGGTATACCCTTGTCCAAAGTGCTTGAAAAGCTGACCAGGCAAGGATTCTTAAAACTCTTGGAACCTAGACCACTCCCAAATCCTCCCCCACCAAGCCTCAATATGAACCGCTACTGCCACTTCCACCAACAACCTGGCCATGACACCAATAGCTGTACCCGTCTCCGCCATGAGATCCAAGACTTAATTGACTCCCACAAGATCCATGACCCTGAAAGAGAACAGCCAAACACACACACCAATCCTCTACCAAATTATCACTATGTTCCCCCACCCACCTACATGATCAACTCTGGCTTGCCCGAAACCTTCGTCATCCAAGCTCTCAACCACCAAGCTTCGTACATGGGGATATGGGGTGACAACGATGAAGAACCATAGGCCGAGGAAGAAGGCAGCGCTGCGAATGATGAAGTTGTTCCTCCTAGTTTGTTTGATCCTGCATTTTTGATACAGACATTGATTTTGCCTGTTTGCTCGAACCTTTTTCTAATGATAATAAAGACGTTCATTTCCCGTACTCGCTTGAATATGCAACATGAGTATATTTGACAAAAGCATTCAACCTTGGTATTATGATACACAACGATGCTTAGAACACGGGGAATCCTCGGAAGAAGAAAATAGAAAGATAAGATGGTCATTCAGAAACTGGGAAACGGTGAAGTGAGGCTGTCAGACTTGGAAGGGAATGAGTTCACCGAGCCGATCAATGTTGACAGACTGAAGCTATATTTTACCTGAGACCGGGCAGTCACCAAGAGAATTGGCAGAAGACTTAACCCAACGGGATGGGAACATTCATGCATACATGCATACACGTAACCCATTTTGCACCCTTTTGTGTTTGTTTTGTTTTGTGTTCACAGGTTTTGAAGAAGAAAAAGAGAAAGCGGCGAAGACAAGCCAATAAGGCATAACAAAAGCACAGTATCGGAATCGGGTAATAATCTTGGGGCTGAGGCCCATATTGGTGTTAGATTCGGGTAGTAATCTGAGGGTTGAGGCCCATATCAATATCAGTCTGGGGGCGAGGCCCACATCAGTATCAGTCTGGGGGCGAGGCCCACATCAGTATTAGTCTGGGGGCAAGGCCCACATCAGTATCAGTTTCAGGGATGAGTCCCAGGGTCGAGGCCCACAGCATCATCAGTAGTTTGGGGATGTGTCTCAGGATTGAGGCCCACTGCGTCATCAGAATAGTTTTGCCGGGTACGGTGTGTGGACTATGTGAATTACCGTGGACTATCGTGAAATATTGTGGATTATTGTGGACTATCTTGAAGTGTTGTAGATTATGTGGACTACCGTGGACTATCGTGAAATATTGTGGACTACCGTGGACTATCTTGAAGTGTTGTAGATTATGTGGACTACCGTGGACTATCGTGAAATATTGTGGACTACCGTGGACTATCTTGAAGTGTTGTGGATTATGTGGACTACCGTGGACTATCATGAAATATTGAGGACTACCATAGACTATCTTGAAGTGTTGTGGATTATGTGGACTACCGTGGACTATCGTGAAATGTTGTGGATTACCGTGGACTATGTGGACTATATGGATTATGTGGACTACCGTGGACTATCGTGGACTACCGTGGACTATCGTGGACTACCGTGGATTATCGTGGACTATGTGGACTATGTGGATTTCGTGGACTACCGTGGATTATCGTGGACTATGTGGATTTCATGGACTACCGTGGATTATCGTGGACTATGTGGACTATGTGGATTCCGTGGATTATCGTGGACTAGTGTGGACTGTTGTGGACTACCGCGACACCCTAAGTACGGGGTTTAGCACGCCAAGAATGGCACGTCATCAAATTCAGGTCGAGGCAGCAGGCAAGTCAGGAGGCAGCTGGCGAGCCAGGTAAGTGAAAATGCATTGCATAACTTTGATAGGATTGTTCAAAGTCACACACTGCACAAGTCCCATCAAAGTGGGGGCGACTGTAGGCATTGTATTTTTTCATGTAAAACCCGATGATGAGTCTCAGTTTGAGGCACTACCTTTTAAGTCGCGAAAGCCGCGGGAAACGGATGTCGGAAGGGAGGAGTCAAGAATTGACTCATAATCGGATTAAGTTCGCTGGTTTAGCTTCGGGTTACTTGTTGGCTGTCCTTTTTAAAAAATTATTCCCGACCTAAAACACTCACAAATCACCTAACCTCGGCCCAAAATCCCCGCAAGCCCCTTAACCTTGACCTAAAACCCCCGCAAGCCCACACACTTAGCCCACACAAACCAAACCCACAAACCAAAGGCCCCACACGCCCAACCAAGGCCCACACGCCAATTCACCCTAATACACACCCAAATTAAATGAAATATTAATTAAATTAAATAAATAAAGAATTAAATCATTTACCAAATTAAATAAAACATAAAATAAAATCATGTCTAACTTAGATAAATCAAATATATTACATACTAAATTAAAAAAGATGAAATGCCTAATTAAAATCAATCATAACAAATTAAATATATTGTATTCCTAATCTAAACCAATCAAATATACTAACTTCCTAATTTGAACCAAATTTGTCCCCCCTCAATCCATTGCTTTCCTTCTTAGACACCAAATCAAATCCCTTCCTTGTGAGACAAGGTGAAGCCCTAGCCATTCTCTATAAAAACCACAATTTTCCAAGGCATTCCCCCTCCTGGTTCACGCCCATCACAAAAAAAAGAGAAGCAAAGAATTTCCAACCCCCCTCTCTAAGCTCTTCATTCACGCCAATTACAAGAATAAGTAACAAACAAAATATATTCTTTTTCATCTCCTCCACTCCATAGCCGAACACATCACTCCCCTCAACCCCCTCCATAGCCGAAAATAACAAGCCTTTATATCCTCCTAAAGCCACCAAAACCAGCCCTATACAGCAGCCCTCCACCACCGAAAATTACAACCAAAAACCGAACTGCAGTGAACACAAAAACTGCACTGTTTTACACACCTATACAGCAGCAAAATCCTCTTAAAACAGTCCCTAAAATCCTTAAAACAGTAACATAAAAACTGCACATATAATTCTTGAAATAATCACACAAAACTGCACTAAAAACCCACAAAAACACTCAAAACAGTCCGTGGAAACGTCAAAATAGTGACCTGAACAATGAGCAGAAAATACAGAGGAAACAGCAGCAAAATGGAGGCCAAACAGCAAGCAAAATAGCAAAACAGTGAGCCAAGACTCTAAACCAGTGAACCGGAGAAGTAGCGGTGTGATAGCCCTTCCGACGGCCGTGAAACGCGAGTTCGAAAGTCGACATAAAAGGTTAGACCTGAGGGTATTTTCCATATTCATTTTCTGTTTTATTTGTATTATTTATTGAGTATTGCTTGCATGATTGTTATGTTGAAATGCATGTTGTGGCCCTTGAGTAGATAAATATGCATGGATTATGAGATATTGTATGTTGTGGCTTTGGAATAAAACGAAAGATGTGTCAACTCTCGCGGTATATCGGATGGAAACCCGGACATAAATTTCATAGCCGACTCCGAATGGACGGTAGTATGATCTGTACTCGGGATACAACTCCACGTACCGCTTGAGTAAATGACACTTTCTTTTGTCTTATATTGCTTTGATATTATTGTTTTTTAATTCTTTGTATGCATGATTCAATCGAGCGCATGGGCTTAGTAAGTGCGATGAAAGGTCCCTTATTTGGAGGGGTTAAAATCATTTACCACGATGCTTTGCCGTGCCGGTTGATGTGTGTTCGGTTGAATGCAAGATACGTTCAATCGGGCATACTAAGTTTGATATTATTGTTTTTTTTAATTCTTTGTATGCATGATTCAATCGAGCGCATGGGCTTAGTAAATGCGATGAAAGGTCCCCCTTTGGAGGGGTTAAAATCCTTTACCACGATGCTTTGCCGCGCCGGTTGATGTGTGTTTGGTTGAATGCAAGATACGTTCAATCGGGCATACTAAGTTTGATATTATTGTTTTTTAATTATTTGTATGCTTGATTCAATTGAGTGCATGGGCTTAGTAAGTGCGATGAAAGGTCCCCTATTTGGAGGGGTTAAAACCCTTTACCACGATGCTTTGCCGCGCCGATTGGTGTATACTCGATTGGATGCGAGATGAGTTCAATCGGATACGTGAGGTCCCATATTGTGGATTTGTTTGTCTATGAATGTGTTGCATGCATCAGGTCTGGTTCCGATCGAACGTGTTCTCGTACGCCACACGAACATGAACTTTCTGTTTACCGTTCGAACGCGTTCTCAAACGCTACGCGAACGCGCACGCATTTTCTTAGTTTCATCATGCATCAGGTCTGGTTCCGTTTAAACGCGTTCTCAAACGCCATACGAACATGAACCTTCTGTTTACCGTTCGAACGCGTTCTCAAACGCTACGCGAACGCGCACGCATTTTTTTAGTGTTTCATGCATCAGGTCTGGCTCCAATCGAACGCGTTCTCGAACGCTATACGAACACGAACCTTTTGTTTACCGTTCGAACGCGTTCTCGAACGCTACACGAACGCGCACCCACTGAACTGAGTCTTTTTCATCAGATTTCATACATAATTGTTCCTAGTAGCTATCCCTTCGTATGATGAATCTGATTTCTTCTCTGTATTACGCGAGATTGTGTAGGTATCATCCATCTGTATTCCCCACATGTATGAGTACAATGTGTTTAACGTATTACAATTCATATATCCATGTCGTGATAAGTATTATTTCTTGTGGTATATCGGATGGAAACCCAGACATAAATTCCGTAGCCGATTCCGAATGGACGGTAGTGCGGTCTGTATTGGGATACAATTCCACGTACCACTTGGAAAAGTGCTCACATGTGTGCTTGTGTCCATATTAGTTATCTTCTTTTGCACCACGTCATAGCATGCTCACTTTAATGCCTAATTGCATCCTTAAGTGTCTTTTTGCATTATATATTTAGTTGACTCTTTTATTTGTGCATGGACATGTAATGGCTATTTGTTTATAATATGTCTATGAAATCACATGTTCGCCATCATTTGATTCGCCTTTATGTGTGCTTGTGTGGTTTGTGTGTGCTTGTGTTTCCATGAATACAATATGCCAATGAAGTTGTATGTTCGTTGCTACTTTGATGTACTTTCAAGCATGCAATCTTAGATGTGAAATATATGCAAATTTAGGTGTAAATTTTATTTTTGTGCATGTGAACTTAGAAGCATGATACTCTTGGAAATAAGTGTTACTTAAGCTTGATTAAATTATTACACAAATCCTTTCATTACAAGTGACATAAGTAATGGACCATTCCGAACCCAACGGTTTGAGGTATTCCCTTGCGAGGGGTGAGTGCGGCCTTAAATCTCATTTTCCCGGTTCGCACCGGGTGGCGACTCCATTATTCTCTGGTTTAGTCCCCCGTGGCTACTTCGTACTCCCAACCGGGCCGTGAGCCGGGGACAGCATGCGTCGTCCAGTTTCTGTGTCCCACAGTATCCTGCGTGATCATCATCTCCATATGACTAGAGTGATACTTCCATCTTGACATCACACCCAATACACTACGATTCTCAGTATACCCAGAAGAGGCGTACACGGAACCTGTTAAAGCCTCGGACGACCGAAAACAAAGTATACTGATTGTCGCAAGTATTAGCGATGCAAGTCTCAAGTTAAGACCAAATACACCTACCCTGATTCGAACTTCCATAGACACATAGTCATACTACCAATGGAATTCCGATGGGTCTATCCAGAGCGAAGTTGTTTCCGTACCATCGGTAAACACAACCTCCTATTACACTTGCATGAGTATCCAATACCCAAATATATGAGAACTATGTCTATATGCTCCCACAACGCGCACAAGTGTAATACTAGTCTATTCCGCTTTATCGATGTCCAATCTCGATAATACTACGACTATGGATGTTTTAATGATTAAACCTTAATGGATTAATAATGTCTCATATATTATTAATCTAGAACTAATCATATGAAATTTTATCATTTATATATCCCAGTAATCCAATTACAAATGATAAAAGAGCAATTTCCATTGTCACATAGTTAATTTGTACAACACCACCATGTTCTGTACAAATAGTGATTCTATGGGTCATATTTGTCCAACAATTACAAATTCAATACTGGCCTCCCACTATTTTTTGGCGAGCCTTTAACCCTCTATTGAGTACTCGGGAAACCTAGTTTCCTAGTGGGCTAGGATCCCGTTAAATAACGTACAACTTTGACTTTGGACAACAAGCTGTATGATATTTAACTAGGTAGATCTCTAAGATCAATTGGATCTCATCCAATTCCTAGATCCGGTAGGTGGACCTCCAAGTCCGAAACATATATACAATATATATGTCAATATATCCAATATATTTCCTAACGTTTTCGTCTGAATCAACTAAGTCTTGGCTTTGGCTCAACAAGCTTAATGATTCCAATTAAGCGGAACCCATTGACAGTGGGAAACCTTCATAATCCATGTCGATGAACAAGAAGTGACCTTGACTTTGGCCAACAAGTCAGAATTTGCCCAAGACATGCGATATGGAACAAAGCTTTCGTGGTTCAAACACATCCGCGATGGACATTGATCTTGACTTTGGCCAAAAAACCAATGCCAATCTTGGATCTTGAGAGAGAACCACTCAATGGAAGGAAATCGCTTAATATTTATTTGAGGGGTTTCGCGTAAATTGACAACCAATTTATTATCTTTGATTAGGTCTCATCATACACCCTTAAACATGTATTCTAAAAGCATAATAAGGCACGAAATAAATAATAACGATATGCGGATGGATATTTAACAAATTATTCCTAGAACAAATCTCTCACTTTCCTCTCCCCGGCTAGCACTATTCTAACTTCTACCCAATTACATAATACATTAAAGAAACCTCATTAATATTGAGGGGAATTGGTGAGAAGAGAAATACAAAGAGTCAAGAGATATAAGGCTGGACACGCAGGTCCAATTTAATAAATTCTAAATTTATTACAGCAATTTCCAAAATTGCTCTCACCCTTCTAATATCCATCCGATATACATTATTCATACAATACATCCATGTATTCACACAAAGCATGTTATTCAATCAATCTAATCCAATTAATTAATCTTTGAATTAATGATCATCAAATGTTCAAATAACGATTTGATTTGCGCGAGTACAACTGGTTTAAGAATAAGTACTCAAAGTGTGTATTCTTGAATCATATCGAACTATAATTTTAAATCCGATTTAATATGTATTAAATATTAATTCTAATTTAATTCCAAATTAAATAATTACACTCATATTTGTGCCTTTTAGACTTAGATTCTAAATCCAATCTAAATGGGTCTCAAAGGCCCAATTAACATCCAATGTCAATTTAATTAAAGTCCAATGGGATTTTAATTAATTCTTAAGGCATGGACTTTGGCAACTAAAGCCCAATTAATGAATCACCCTATTTTCCATTAAATTAATTTTGGCCCATTAGGCCCAATTAAATAGTTAAAGGCCCAATTATTATATTTGGACTTTATGGAATGGTTTTAGGCCCAATTTGGATCCAATCCAATTGTCTTAAACCAAATTGGCCCAACCAAGCTCATTAAGCCCAAATAAAACAATATTAGCCCAATTCAAAATTAAAGGCTTATTTTAATTAATACAAAATTCCAAATTTCACATTAATCTTAATTAAAGTGTAATAGCCACAATTAATTAGTTTAATTAATATTTCCAAAACATTAATTTATCTAATTAATCATGCTTTAATTTATCAACTCATGTCCAACACAAATTAAAGCAAAATCAATCTATATCATGCTTCTTCACTCACGGCAATATGCATAATTTTATATCCAATTTTGATTTCAATCTAATCAAATCAACAATCAATATACTAATCATGCTTTCAACTAGGGATGATAATTTTACCCGCAAACCCGCAAAAACCCGCCCGCAATGGGTAGGATTTGGTAAATATATTAGTGGGTGCGGTGCGGGTTTGGTAATTTAAAGTAGAACCCGCTGCGGGTACGGTGCAGGTTTGGTATTTAAGAAAAAAATGCGGGTATCCGCATACCCGCAATATTATTTTTTATTAATTAATATTTTTAGGACAATAAAAAAAACCTTCATATAAAAACAACTAACAAAACCTAAACCTAAAACACTAATCCACAGTTCCACACTCCCACTCAGCCGCAGCCCGCAACCTGCCCAACTGAAGATTTTTTGCATGACTATTATTATTTTTTTTAATCACACTTGTTAATAAAATTATAATACAAAAATTTGGATTAAGTTCACATGATCAGAAGCGGGAGAGGAGAAAAATAAACTAGTGTTTGCTGCAACTGCAGTAGCTTTCCTGCTTCTTCATTACACTTACACCACTTGAGCCTTGTAAGCATCACTTTCATTACACTTAGCATAAAAAATATGACCAAAGGTTAGTGATTACTTTTTAGCTTATTTTCGATTGAGTTGGCTAACTTAGATCATTATAATTATGAAGGGAAGAACTCGTTTTAATTATGTTTATATGAAAAAATAAACATATGGTACTGAGTCTTTCATACATTATGTTATCTATGTACTGTATATACATACATTGCATGTTGTATATGTCAAATGAAAAACAAATGTGAAAACTACAGATAGCAATTAAAAATAAATTATTTAATTAAAAAAATTATATTATTAAAAATACAAAGTAATTCAATATTTTAAAACCACGCAAAAAATCCGTTGGGTACCAATGCAGGTTTGGTAATTTATTTTTATATGCGGTGCGGGTTTGGTAATAAAAATTAAAACCCTCAACGGGTATGGTGCGGGTTTGGTAATTTATTTACATATGCGGGTGTGAGTTTGGTAATGAAAAACACGCACCATACCCTACCCACTTGTAACATCCCGCCTTAGCAGCAATGTTACCGGCAAGAGACAGGCTAAACCTATCTCCATAAGCCTCTAATTCTAGAAAAATTTCGGCATGATGTATTTGTAACATCATGCAATATGGCCTATAGCCAGCATCCATATACAACATAAACATAAAATCTCGGCCTCAGGCCGGAATCACAACATCAATACAATCTAAGGGCCCAACAAATACGCGATGCAGACATAAAGACATAATACAATCAGGGCTCCGAGCCCGACAGTACGTATACACAAAACTTTTACAACATAAGCATCCGTGCTCAGCACGTCTCAACTTATACAATCTAAAACATAAACTATTAAACTCATTATTTCCCCCAAGACCTGGTGACTGGTTGACTGCAACGCTGCTATCCGGCTCCTCCAACTCTGGTGTCTGTGATTGACCGATCAGGTCACCAACCTGCAAAACTAACAAACTGTTGTGGTGTGAGTCATAATGACTCAGTAAATAACTATGCTCATAACTTGAGCGTCGAACACACACAAAGTCTGGATTCCATTTCTGAATTAACTTGAGTTGTCTATATGTCCATGCAACTACGTAGTAAGTCTGAACTAACTATCTGGGTATTGTCCATTTACAAACATATAACTTGTTACTGATCCTTTTATCCGATTTACACTTTAAATTCTACTTATCGTTTATAGTTTAAACATCTTAATATATATACACATATACATCAAGTTTCCATATCACTGTCAACCATGTCCGTTACTAAAACTCTTTTTACTCTGATCACACATATCTCAGGTCTTGTTTACTAGTTATATTTTCATACATTCATAATATACGTGTCAAGTTTATATATCATTAACAGCCTTATCAACACCCATCACGCTTCCGTTGCGCAACTCAACTATCTTTCTACTTTCCTATTCATTCTTTGCCAGTTTGGTTTGGACACTTAATATAGTTATCTTTCTTTTATTTCATTGAAATATCATCAAATCGATAATATAAAATATTATTTCTATTCACATACTATCATCAACCACGTACTCATGTATATAGAATCATGTTATCATACATCAATGCTTTCTAAAATACTCATTATATGTAGACATACAATACATATAAACATCAGTCATATACTTATATGAATGTGATCACGCTATCATGCATTGACATCAACTATATGCATCTCAGATGTTTTCTAGAGCATATGACCTTTATACCCATCTTGTGAATCATACTCTACACAATATGCCATGCTTTTATGAACTATTACTTTAAAATCTTTTCTGAAACACTCATACATGAATATACTAATGCTATTATGCATAATTATCATCAATATGCATTTCTAAATGATCTCTAAAATGTACGATTCATATGCATGACTAGTAAACTATAATCTGCTTTAACATGTTATGCTTCTATAATGCTTGAAAATCCTTTTCTGAAAAATCATTTCTGAAAACTTTTTGCTGAAACTCTATTTTTACTTTTTCTTTACAGAAAATCTCTTTGAAAACTGTATTTGTAGACTGAAATCTGTATCTTAGAAAACTGTTTTCTGAAAATCTGAAATCTCAAAACTTCTTTTCTGAAAAACTGATATCTGAAATCTGAAATCCATTTTCTGAAAACCAAATCTCCGCCCGAAGGCGCATCTCCGCCCGAAGGCGCATCTCCGCCCAGGAATATACCATCTGAGCGCTGAGGATCTAGGAGCGTCCCCCCAGTCCTCCACATGTGCACATGTGTCAAATCCGTCAATTCCAATTAGTGTACAACTGGGATGGGTCAAATCTCAAATCCCGAATCCATATGATATCCGTCAATTCCAACTGAATCTCAAGTTACATATTGGGGTGAGTTTTTACCTCATACCCCGGAAATCATAAAACTCATGCTTTAAAATCTCAAAACTGGAAGAAACATTTTTCTGAAATATATTGTCTTTCAAAAATATCTGAAACTTTCTTTAAAACATTTTTAATCTTTGAAAACATTCTTAACTTTTGCTCAACTGCTGAAAATATTAACACACACATATGCATATGCATTTCTCATGCTTCTTTCTACCAGTCATGCTTTCTTGCAGTGTCATACATACTCATAATTTAATGACATATGCATTTTATTCCTTACATGCATTCACTTATCCTAATCATATGCTTATGTATGTTAACATGTATGTACATGCATATGTTCGTGAATTTTTTCAACTAAAAGATATATGTATTCTATCCTTTGCAAGCATTCATTATACACGCTCGAATTTTCTTTCAATATAGATTATCACAATATTGTGAATATATGCAATCTAATATGCCTTTTACACCTTTAGCATCGTATATTCATGCTCAAGTTCTGTATAAGTAGTTACAGCCTTTTCAAAAATTTACAATCTAATATACACCTTATACACATAATATATTATATGTTAACACTTTAACAAATAACTTTATTTTATAAAACTTGCATCTATAGACTGTTTATGCCAAATTAACGATTTCATAACTTACAATATACACACTTACCTTCCTCACTATTATACAATCTCATAACTTCACAAATACCAAAAAAAATCTATGTTTATACCTCTTCCAACGCTTATAAATTTATATAAATAATCATACTTCACATTTATAAATTAAAACTATTGCCACTTAACATCCCATGTACTATCTACCCTAGAACTGTAGATTCGCTTTTATTAATTCCCGAATTGAATCTTTACGGTTATCATTAAATCATAAATCATAATTATTTCATAAGCCCTTCACATCATTTATGAAAATCAATATTCAAAACAATAATATCAAGCCATTATCGTGACTAACATTCTCTAGTTACATTGCCATCTTAAACATTTATTCCATAATACAATTTGAAAGTCAATGAAAAGTAAAACTCGGCTACTTTGGTCTTTTACTTTTTATCCTGTCCAGTGTTCTTATACGTAAAGACCTGAATTGAAAATTAACATTATCAGTAATAGCAACTTAAAAGTTACATTGAGACATCGGCTTAGGATACTATCCATATAACCCTATTTTCTAGCTTACCTACTGTGCTTATTCAATATCTATTATTATATATATATATATTTAATTAAATCTGATACACCCTCACTTGAAACTCGGTATCATTTATTATTCTGCTAATCAGTCCAAAAACAAAAACTTCACGCTTCACGCATTAATCAAAAGAGTTAACTTTAATCATCAACAAATTGTTAGTAATATCAAAAGTTAGTCAATATTTACAACATAAACAAAATTAAGAAATTGATAATATAAAACATACCCAGAAACAAAAAAGTCAATCCCCAAGCAAAAGAACAAGCAAGAGCAGCCCCCAATATGTCCAAATTTCGAAAATTCAAACAAGACCAACTGACACAATTAACTTAAATTTGAAACCATAATCAACACAAACTCTATAGATGTAAACGCAATAAATTAAAACTCCCAACTATCAATAAATCCCAAACTTCCCCAATTGTCTAGGGTTAGAAGTCGATTCTCCTTTTCTCATTACCAAACCAATTTCTCTCCTTTTTTTTTAATCTCATAATTAAAACCAAATTGGAGTGTTTTAATACGCTTCCTATCATCCAATTTAACCCAATTCTTTCAATTTATTAATTTACCCAAACACTTCAAAAGCTAACAATCCCAAATAAATCATTGAACAGTATACTTACCACTTTATTTGCATCTATAACTGAGATAAGAATTTCCTTCCTCTCGTTCTGTGTCTCTCTCTTTCGGCCTTCTTCCACTCTATCCTTCTCTCGGCCTTTCTGGGATTTCTTTCTCTGTTTCTTTCTCCCTCACGGTCTGCTTCTCAACTCTCTCTAGATTTCTCTTTTCTTTTTCTTTTTCTTTTTTTTTTTGGTCTGTGTGTGTATATGTTAAACGTGTGTGTATTAAAATGCGTGTGTGAGTTTTGTGCACGTGTGTGTGTTATATATATAATTCATGTGTGTGTAGAAATTTCTTGAACATGTGTGAACTTTACAAAAATATGTCGATTCATCTTTACTAAATTAATAGGTTACAATTTAACCCCTCAAAATTAGTTTAATGAAAATTCATAATTAATTCCACGAAAAGTTCTCATTTTACTGAAAAATAAACCTCGCATTCGGATGCGATACCATGCGCGAAAAATAGATTTACGCAATCATGTTAAAATAACCATGGTTGTTATTCACCCCTCCTTATATAGGATTCGTCCTCGAATCCTGACCTGGGCATACTGAAACCAGACAACAAGCAAAGGCCGATATGGTCTAAACAAAACACATACTTACTGAGTTAGTCGAATAGCCAGCAGCTGCAGTCACCGACACACTTTAACCTATGCTCTGATACCATCTTTGTAACATCCCGCCTTAGCAGCAATGTTACCGGCAAGAGACAGGCTAAACCTATCTCCATAAGCCTCTGATTCTAGAAAAATTTCGGCATGATGTATTTGTAACATCATGCAATCTGGCCTATAGCCAGCATCCATATACAACATAAACATAAAATCTCGGCCTCAGGCCGGAATCACAACATCAATGCAATCTAAGGGCCCAACAAATACGCGATGCAGACATAAAGACATAATACAATCAGGGCTCCGAGCCCGACAGTACGTATATACAAAAACTTTTACAACATAAGCATCCGTGCTCAGCACGTCTCAACTTATACAATCTAAAACATAAACTATTAAACTCATTATTTCCCCCAAGACCTGGTGACTGGTTGACTGCAACGCTACTATCCGGCTCCTCCAGCTTTGGTGTCTGTGATTGACCGATCAGGTCACCAACCTGCAAAACTAACAAACTGTTGTGGTGTGAGTCATAATGACTCAGTAAGTAACTATGCTCATAACTTGAGCGTCGAACACACACAAAGTCTGGATTCCATTTCTGAATTAACTTGAGTTGTCTATATGTCCATGCAACTACGTATTAAGTTTGAACTAACTATCTGGGTATTGTCCATTTACAAACATATAACTTGTTACAGATCCTTTTATCTGATTACTCATACACTTTAAATTCTACTTATCGTTTATAGTTTAAACATCTTAATATATATACACATATACATCAAGTTTCCATATCACTGTCAACCATGTCCTTTACTAAAACTCTTTTTACTCTGATCACACATATCTCAGGTCTTGTTTACTAGTTATATTTTCATACATTCATAATATACGTGTCAAGTTTATATATCATTAACAGCCTTATCAACACCCATCACGCTTCCGTTGCGCAACTCAACTATCTTTCTACTTTCCTATTCATTCTTTGCCAGTTTGGTTTGGACACTTAATATAGTTATCTTTCTTTTATTTCATTGAAATATCATCAAATCGGTAATATAAAATATTATTTCTATTCACATACTATCATTAACCACGTACTCATGTATATAGAATCATGTTATCATACATCAATGCTTTCTAAAATACTCATTATATGTAGACATACAATACATATAAACATCAGTCATATACTTATATGAATGTGATCACGCTATCATGCATTGACATCAATTATATGCATCTCAGATGTTTTCTAGAGCATATGACCTTTATACCCATCTTGTGAATCATACTCTACATAATATGCCATGCTTTTATGAACTATTACTTTAAAATATTTTCTGAAACACTCACACATGAATATACTAATGCTATTATGCATAATTATCATCAATATGCATTTCTAAATGATCTCCAAAATGTACGATTCATATGCATGACTAGTAAACTATAATCTGCTTTAACATGTTATGCTTCTATAATGCTTGAAAATCCTTTTCTGAAAAAGCATTTCTGAAAACATTTTGCTGAAACTCTATTTTTACTTTTTCTTTACAGAAAATCTCTTTGAAAACTGTATTTGTAGACTGAAATCTGTATCTTAGAAAACGGTTTTCTGAAAATCTGAAATCTCAAAACTTCTTTTCTGAAAAACTGATATCTGAAATCTGCAATCCTTTTTTTGAAAACCAAATCTTCGCCCGTAGGCGCATCTCCGCCCGAAGGCGCATCTCCGCCCAGGAATATACCATCTGAGCGCTGAGGATCTAGGAGCGTCCCCTCAGTCCTCCACATGTGCATATGTGTCAAATCCGTCAATTCCAATTAGCGTACAACTGGAATGGGTCAAATCCCAAATCCCGAATCCATATGATATCCGTCAATTCCAATTGAATCACAAGTTACATATTGGGGTGAGTTTTTACCTCATGCCCCGGAAATCATAAAACTCATGCTTTAAAATCTCAAAACTGGAAGAAACATTTTTCTGAAATATATTGTCTTTCAAAAATATCTGAAACTTTCTTTAAAACATTTTTAATCTTTGAAAACATTCTTAACTTTTGCTCAACTGCTGAAAATATTAACACACACATATGCATATGCATTTCTCATGCTTCTTTCTACCAGTCATGCTTTCTTGCAGTGTCATACATACTCATAATTTAATGACATATGCATTTTATTCCTTACATGCATTCACTTATCCTAATCATATGCTTATGTATGTTAACATGTATGTACATGCATATGTTCGTGAATTTTTTCAACTAAAAGATATATGTATTCTATCCTTTGCAAGCATTCATTATACACGCTCGAATTTTCTTTCAATATAGATTATCACAATATTGTGAATATATGCAATCTAATATGCCTTTTACACCTTTAGCATCGTATATTCATGCTCAAGTTCTGTATAAGTAGTTACAGCCTTTTCAAAAATTTACAATCTAATATACACCTTATACACATAATATATTATATGTTAACACTTTAACAAATAACTTTATTTTATAAAACTTGCATCTATAGACTGTTTATGCCAAATTAACGATTTCATAACTTACAATATACACACTTACCTTCCTCACTATTATACAATCTCATAACTTCACAAATACCAAAAAAAATCTATGTTTATACCTCTTCCAACGCTTATAAATTTATATAAATAATCATACTTCACATTTATAAATTAAAACTATTGCCACTTAACATCCCATGTACTATCTACCCTAGAACTGTAGATTCGCTTTTATTAATTCCCGAATTGAATCTTTACGGTTATCATTAAATCATAAATCATAATTATTTCATAAGCCCTTCACATCATTTATGAAAATCAATATTCAAAACAATAATATCAAGCCATTATCGTGACTAACATTCTCTAGTTACATTGCCATCTTAAACATTTATTCCATAATACAATTTGAAAGTCAATGAAAAGTAAAACTAGGCTACTTTGGTCTTTTACTTTTTATCCTGTCCAGTGTTCTTATACGTAAAGACCTGAATTGAAAATTAACATTATCTGTAATAGCAACTTAAAAGTTACATTGAGACATCGGCTTAGGATACTATCCATATAACCCTATTTTCTAGCTTACCTACTGTGCTTATTCAATATCTATTATTATATATATATATATATATATATATTTAATTAAATCTGATACACCCTCACTTGAAACTCGGTAACATTTATTATTCTGCTAATCAGTCCAAAAACAAAAACTTCACGCTTCACGCTTCACGCATTAATCAAAAGAGTTAAATTTAATCATCAACAAATTGTTAGTAATATCAAAAGTTAGTCAATATTTACAACAGAAACAAAATTAAGAAATTTATAATATAAAACATACCCAGAAACAAAAAAGTCAATCCCCAAGCAAAAGAACAAGCAAGAGCAGCCCCCAATATGTCCAAATTTCGAAAATTCAAACAAGACCAATTGACACAATTAACTTAAATTTGAAACCATAATCAACACAAACTCTATAGATGTAAACGCAATAAATTAAAACTCCCAACTATCAATAAATCCCAAACTTCCCCAATTGTCTAGGGTTAGAAGTCGATTCTCCTTTTCTCATTACCAAACCAATTTCTCTCCTTTTTTTTTTTTATCTCATAATTAAAACCAAATTGGAGTGTTTTAATACGCTTCCTATCATCCAATTTAACCCAATTCTTTCAATTTATTAATTTACCCAAACACTTCAAAAGCTAACAATCCCAAATAAATCATTGAACAATATACTTACCACTTTATTTGCATCTATAACTGAGATAAGAATTTCCTTCCTCTCGTTCTGCGTCTCTCTCTTTCGGCCTTCTTCCACTCTATCCTTCTCTCGGCCTTTCTGGATTTCTTTCTCTGTTTCTTTCTCCCTCACGGTCTGCTTCTCAACTCTCTCTAGATTTCTCTTTTCTTTTTCTTTTTCTTTTTTTTTTGGGCTGTGTGTGTATATGTTAAACGTGTGTGTATTAAAATGTGTGTGTGAGTTTTGTGCACGTGTGTGTGTTATATATATAATTCATGTGTGTGTAGAAATTTCTTGAACATGTGTGAACTTTACAAAAATATGTCGATTCATCTTTACTAAATTAATAGGTTACAATTTAACCCATCAAAATTAGTTTAATGAAAACTCATAATTAATTCCACGAAAAGTTCTCATTTTACTGAAAAATAAATCTCGAATTCGGATGCGATCCCATGCGCGAAAAATAGATTTACGCAATCATGCTAAATTAACCTGGGTTGTTACACCACTGCCATCCCTACTTTAAACACATCCAATGGTCTAAAATCAAAAATCACAATGATATATTCTAGGGTCATACTTTCGGCCATAGCAAGGAAATTGGGGAAAATTATCCAATCAAATTTTCTCAAATTTTAAGATGCATAAATCTAATTCATCGTCATCCAAGCTCAACCAAACCATCAATTTTAAGAAATCATGCATAAATCATAAAAATCCCAAATTAAAATATATAAACCCTAAATTCATTTCATGGTTAGAAAAGGCTCTGATACGATTGAAGGGATCCTAGAACATGTCAAGAATCTTCTAAGTTGGAATTAATATGAATACTCAACGAAGTTGCGAAAAAAACTTACATTGATCGGTTTTGTCGGATGTTGGAAGTTCAAAACTTTTGTTGAAAAAGAAGAGCTCCAAGCCTTTTCTTTGTGTTCCAAACTCAAGGATTTGTTTCCCTAACACCTTGGTTGACTCCTTGTAAGTGCTAGCTTGAAGAAACTTTGAAGCAAAATTTCTACAATGGAGAAGGAAGCTCACGGCCAAGAGGTAGTGGAGAGGGAGAGAGTTTTCTATTTTTGTGTATTTGATTTTCAAAAAATCTAATACCATTTACCAAATAAAATTTGGTATATGTCTTTCAAATGAAATAAAATAATGCAAAGTGTGTAGAGATTGTTTAGAGTGTTAAATAAGCAATCTAATTCTTACACTCCATTTCAACCACTTCCATCACTAGTCAAAAGTGTGATGTAAGTCAAATGGGTCCCACCACTTGTAAATTTCGAATTTTAGTCGAACAATCTCAACGCGCAACTTCGCTCGGGCTCGAGTTCGTTTAATTCCGAATTAACGAATTTTCCATTGTGACATAATTCAATATTAAAGTCGCTTACGAATTAATTCTAAATTAATTCGTTCGCCCGAATTAAAATCTAATTTTAATTCCGCTTTGAAATATAATTTCAATAAATATATCAAATATATTATTTAATCGATTAATTCTAAATTAATCGTTCTCTCTCTTCTATTCAAATTTTATCCCAGATAAATTATTGTCGTAATTAATCCTAGATTAATTTTCTCTCTCTTCTAATGAATCCCATATTAATTTCGTTCGAGTCAAAGGTCATCGGTGAATCTTTGGGAAGCGACCCATGAGATTCCTAGATATGTTGGCAGTAAATCCAGTCGTCGGACTATCCGAACACGTGCGTACCCGGTACCACGTTCTTACCGATTTACAAGACAAGGTTGGCTTCTAGCAAAGCACCGTGCCTACCCAATTCTCCAGAAATATTCTTTTAAGGAATACATAATCTATACTAGGTGTAGTATACTGAGTATTGCGTATTACGATCCAGCATCAGATGTCACATGCTAGGCCTGGGGCTGGAATTGTGTATGCCCCGTACGAAGCATATATCAGATCACTAGCAACTAGTCTCTTTAATCGGATAATCATGACCTTGTCATATTATCCCGATAGTTGCAACATAATAGAGTACCAGTTCTGTATCCCTGCGTGATCATCATCTCCATATGACTGAAGTGATACTTCCATCTTGACATCACACCCAATACACTACGATTCTTAATAAACCCAGAAAAGGCGTACACAGAACCTGTTAAAGCCTCAGATGACCAAAACCAAGGTGTATTGATTGTCACAAGTATTAGCGATGCAAGTCTCAGGTTAAGACCAAATAAACCTACCCTGATTCGGATTCCCATAGACACATAGTCATACTACCAATGGGATTCCGATGGGTCTATCTAGAGCGAAGCTGTTCCCGTACCTTCGGTAAACAGAAACTTCTATTACACTTACATGAGTATCCAATACCCAAATATATGAGAACTATGTCGTTACGCTTTCATAACACGCATAAGTGTAATACTAGCCTATTCCGCATTATCGATGTCCACTCTCGATAATACTACGACTAGGGATATTTAATGATTAAACCTTTCATGGATTGATATTGTCTCATATCTTATTAATCCGGAACTAATCATTAGGACTTTTATCATTTATATATTCAAGTAATCTAATTACAAAATGATAAAATATCAATTTCCTTTGTCATATAGTTAATTTGTACAAAAACCACAATGTCTTTAACAAATAGTGATGTTATGAGTCACAATTGTCCAACAGTCCCGACCAATAGCTATGTACTTTGGGGGCATGGTCTGTTGTGTAGCTGGGAAAATTTTACATAGATATGGAGTTCACTCCTTCTTGCGAGAAGTAGATAAGTATCTTTCTTAAGGGTTGATTCAGTACTTGAACAGTTAGAGCGCTCAAGTCTTTCTATTACGAATAGAAAGATTAAAATTCATAATGGTTATGAATAAATCGTTCATTAGAGAATCAATGGTACTTAAGATAAAAATAATTAGAGGGGTATAAGGGATATTATGACCCGACTCTAATTACGAGATACTCGTGAAGGGTTAATCTATATGCAGTGACTATATCGATGGACACCGACTTGGTTCGGCTTAATATATCATCTGCGGCAATGAGAGTGCAACTTCGGGTTTTTAGTGGAATAACCAGGAGTTAATAATTCAGAATATTTAATTAAGAGCTTAATTAATATTTTGAGATTATTGGAGCTCGGAACCGTAGGTCCATTTGGTCCTCATGCTAGCTCGATTTACTATAGCGGATTTGGTATAATTGGATAGTCTAATTATATACTCACAAATGTATAAATATTATTAATATGATTAATATTATTATTTTGTCAAACTTGAAACTTTATGTTAAAAGTTAATATTTGGTTTTGATTAAATATATGATATTTAAACACATGTTATTTAATTATATTTGATATAATTAATTGAAAATACTAAGTTAGTAATTTCTAAATTTTAGGTTTTGGAAACCCTTGGATTTAATTTAGAGGTTACAATTTTTAATAGGCATTTAACCTTTTGTTTTGTAACATCTTTTCTATTAAGGAAAATAAATATTGATGTTACAAAATTTTTTGATTCACACATGTGCTTGGCCGATTTTTACAAGGTGTAGAAGGTGAAGGGTTTGTTTTATTTTGTAAAACTAAACCCTAAGTATAAAAAGAAAAATTGTTTTTATTTTTGCTTAAGCCTCTCATTCTAACCCTAGCCTTCATCTTCTTCTTCTCCAAATCATCTCAAGTTGTTGAGAAAACAAAAGAAGAACAAAAGATAAATAGGAAATAAAATAACAAAAGTTGTTGTGTGACTTTATCTCTAAATAGTTTAGGGATTGTTTATGTGAGTCTTTCCCACACAAGTTTCCATTGGTAACGAGACATAGCTCGAAAGAATTGTGGTGTCAAACATATTCATCTTCATCTCTACGGCAGTGAGGCATTGTTTTGCTCACAGCCGCCCCTTTACTTGGTGAAACAGAACTCGTTTTGGTTTCGTTTTAATCAAGTTTTTTTGGGTAATATTTTGTGGTGTTTTGGAGCTGTGTTAGGGCTGTTTTCAAGTGAAAAATTAGAACCAAAACACATCCACTGTCTGCGCTTTTCAGGGGCCGTTTCGGCAGTGCACTGTGAGCGTATAGGGTCCAAAACAGTCCAGTTTTTGTCCGGCTGTTCGGGGACTGTTCTGGCGCTGTTTCGGGGCTTGAATTTTTTCTAAAACTGAAGCAAAGTTTCAGTGGATGTGGCAGTAGCATTCGACAATTAAAGGAGAATGGCAGAAAAAAATTTCAAGTCTGATCCGTGTGCCTAAACTATTTCCACTACGCAAGGAAAGCGTTTCCTACAGACAACACCGATAGGTACGCCCGGCCACCATGCGTCAGTAGGTGGCTGACGGGCTTAAGGTGACCAGAATCGGTCAGAAATGGAGGAGAAATGCACACATATACCCATTTAAATCCTCGCTCATCTTTTCGAGAAAGAAACACATAGTGAACAGTAATACCCATGGCCTTGGTTGCTCTGATTCGAATTCCATCAATTTTTACACGTTCTTAGGAGCATTAGGATTCTGCTAGTGCCCTTGGAAGTTCGGTGAGATATTCCGGTAAAAATTCATTATTTTGATATAGTGAGTATATGTTCGGATACTTCTAGTAGATTCGTAGAGTAATGAATTGATATATATTGGACTGAATGAGCATGAATATGTTGAATATTTGTTGATGGTAGAATTTGAGTGAAATCGTAACCAATTAGATCGATCCGATAGGTTATGCAAGTTTTCGGTAAAATTTAATTTCGTTTATGTTAGTGCTTTAATGAACATAATGATAGATATGACTTAGTTATGATGATATGTGAATATTCTGGAAAGGTCTGGAGGGCTCAGGATCTTTCCGTAGCGCTTGTGGAAATTTTTCCAGAAGATTTTTCGAAACTACGTAATTTGAGAATTTAAGCTAATTGGTTGTCTTAGAACAGTGTATAATGATATTTTAAGAGTATTAGACTTATTTCGAGAGGAACAGGAAAATTCCGAAAAGTTTCTGACCCGTTCGTAATGTTTTCAGACTTTTTGAAAGATTTTCTGAATTTTGGCGAGAAACCAAATCTAATGTTATGAATATGTTGTATTTGATAGATTGAGAGTAATGAAACTGAAATCGTTGAAAACAAACTCGATTTGGGTATTTTAGGAAGTCCGAAAAATTTTATGAGTTATGAATTAGAAATTAGAATTTGACTACCAAATATAGATACTAAGTTTACGTAAATGACTTTGAAAACTGTGATGATATAGCTATGAGTATCCTCGTGTTAGGAAGCATAATCTGAAGTAGTGGTATATAGTTGTTCTCTAAAGAACATAGACATTGATATGTGTAGTCAAACTCCATATCGAAGTGTATGTGTGTAGGAGCGAAATAACATTTACCGCTATGCCTATGATGCTGGCAACCACGATACTGTTGGGTTCAAAGCTTGTAGAGAGTACGGATAGCCCACGGGGGACTACTCAGAGAATAATGGAGTCGCACCCAGTAAGAAACACATGAAATGATTTAAAGTTGCATTACACCCCACGTAAAGGCTAACTTTAAATCTGTTTGGGTCCCTTACTGATGTCGGTATAATATTTAGGATTGAAAGAGATATAGACATGTCTTGGAATGCAACATCATGCAATACCGATTTAAAGCATACACGAGCAAAATCATTAATATTAAGATATTCATAAACATTCAGAAATTATCAAAGCTATAGCAAAATATTAGTTAAACAGACTTCTAGACATTTTTTTCATATCATTAATGTCTGACAATAGTTATTTCAAATCTGGCCGGATATGCTGTGAAATCCAGAAAGACAAAAATGCAGAATTATACATAGCAATAATAAGTACGAAGTAGTAATAATCATGGCCATAATTAAACTACTATAAAACATTGGGCAATAGTAATAAAACAAGGAAATAGTAATACCACGACATGGTCATACTGAAAATAGAATGATAGGTGTCTGATGTTCGGATATATGCCATAGAGCTTCATGTAATGTAAACGAAATGATTTGTTATAAAATAAAAGATGTATTGCTCATTTATCAAATGTTTTGATTTAAATCGCATATCGTAAATTAACGTGTTTACCCTAGATTACTTATGTTCCTTCAAACTTAATGTATGAGTGTCATACACAAGAGGATTTAAGTTTGAAGTTAGTAATCTAAAATAGTCTATAGAGAGCAAACAAAGCATGTACTTTTTTGTGGTTTTTGTAGCTACGGTCCATTCTATAATTGTATGGCGACTTTGATCCGAGATTGTCCATGTAGTGACATGAGAATGGAGGCACCTTATATGATGTGATCATATAGGACTGGATCAATATAGAAAAGAAGTTCTTATAATATTCGTTAAAATAAAGAAGTTTATTTCAATCTACTAGATGGTCATTTATGGATTGATCGGAATCCTGAGTGTACTGCGAACTCCTGCATGGCAGGTGACCGGCGTAATCACACGCGTATAACGCAAGCGCACATATCGTTCAAGTAGTATAAAAAGTATCGATCCCACGAGGACTTAATACCTAAACTATTAATTAATGAAGCTAAATGTTTACAAGTATCTAATGGATTGGTTGGTTGATTTGAAAGTGACTTAAAACATGTAAATGAAATTTCTCGAAAATAGATTGAAGAAAATTCAAATTTATAAAATTATCCAGGGTTGTGAATCTTTCCAATATCTTTTAAAAGATGAAGTAGTTATTTTACGTTTGTATAATATATTGGTTTATTAACCTGAAACACGAAATTATGCAAAAGCCTCTTCCGATGGTCAAATACAAATACCCAGTATAACCCAATTAATCATATTCATATGTTAACCAAGTTATCTGAATTCATTAAGATTAAGTTCCAATTATGGCTACCCCCGTCTGACAGGTATATTCCTATCATGTAAGGAAATCTATTAAAGGGTTATTTATCCTTAAGGAAGATCGTGGGCTATTAAGTCTAAGGTCTTAAACCTAAAATATCTTTTCCAAGTTCATTTTAAGTTTACCGAATCAATCTTATTAATGACCAGTTAACAAGATGCATTAAGACTAAGGCTCAATAAATAAACATTTATATTACCCAAACCGTAATTTAACCCATTATAAACCGGTGATATTGGAATTCATCACAACCCCAGATAACTGGCTTAGTTACGACACATATTTACGGGTAGTAAAAACTTAAATAAAATAAAAGACATAAAGTAAGATGCTGAAAAGTAAATGACGGAAAGTAAATGCTTAAATTAAATGCTGAAAATTCAATGCTAAAAAGTAAATGCTGAAAGTAAATTACTGAAAAGTAAATGCTGAAAGAAAATTGCTGAAAAGTAAATGCTGAAAGTAAATTGCTGAAAAGTAAATAAAGTAAAAGTACAATAAAAGAAAATGTTGAGGTAAAATGATCCACTTTTATTACTTCTATTTTAGATATCTCCCTTAATATAATATATTAACTTTGCATGATAATTACCAACCAGCCATATAGGCGGTATCCAGATTAAGTCAAATTAATAATTAATTATCAACCGACCAATCAGGCGGTATCCAGTTTAGTCAGGTTAAAACCAATTTAAATAATTACCAACCGACCAATATGGCGGTATCCTCGTTAAGTCAGGTTTTAACTAGTTTATATATTATAATTAAGAGAGATTAATCTAAATATTAGTAATAAAAGTTTTACCTTTTACCCCAGCAAAGGGGAGTTACCTCCTCATTACTGAAAAGTAAAAACTGAAAATTAAAGAAAGAAAAGTATTGTGCGTAAAAGTAAATTACGGAAAGTAAAAACTGAAAAGTAAAGAAAATAAAGTGCGAAAGCGGAAATTAATTACTGAAAGCTGTAAATAAACAAACAAGATACAATCTTCTTAGTATTCTTAAGGAATTCCTTATAAGAAAGTATGAATTTACAAATGAAATGGCTTGGTATTTATAGGCAAAATTTTGCCTCCATCAAATGCTCCACCATATCCATTATTAATTGCTCCACTAATTACTCCACCAAATCCATTATTAATTGCTCCACTAATTGCTATCATGGTTGGTGGTGATTTGATAATTTTTATTATTTATTTATTAATTTATTTTGTTGCTTTGAAAATGACTTTAATAATTACACATGACACACTTACGGATGTTTCATCAATTCCGGTCATGAAATATTCAGAATTCAAAATTATTTTATCTTTCAAAGTTGTAGATCTTTGAGTCTTCTTTAATCTGAAACTTGAATAAGCTCAATCCGATATCGGAGTAAGACGTTATGCCCAAAATACGACAGATGCACAAAATTGGAATTTCCAAAACTGCACTTCGTTAAAAAGCCCTTTCAAGTTTCCAATCTCCAAAATTAATATGTAAAGTCCAATATTTGCCCTTATTTGACCCTCATTTCGTCCTAAATGATTTCATTGAGTCCCAATATTATTTTATCTGCAAAATAAAATAAAACATATCAAAACGTTCATCAAACCCGAGAAATTAAACAAAATATTATGTAAAATGGGCGGTAAATATTGATATATTTTCCGCTCATCACACCCCCAAACCTAATATTTTGCTAGTCCTCGAGAAAAACAACAAAATAAAATTAAAATTAAACTAAGCCATTTTCGTAGGGATCACAGTTGCATTTAGCGTATACAACAAGCCTTTAAACCCCTAGGTGTCCCTAGTGGACGAGTTGTAATCTCGTGAGGGCTTACAGCAACAAAAGTTTTTTTGTTTCATTCTAAATTACTGAATAAGTAAATTCTCTGATTATTTTTACCATTCTCCATATACACGGTCAACAAAATATTAATCAACTCATTTTTTCCCACAATAGTCACAAGTACAGTTGAGAAGAAAGTAATATTTTTGTCCTAAAGTTATATCAGATTTCACACCATTTTTTTAAGCAATAGAATAATTTTTCTGACTTTTCTGATTTTTTTCTTTGATTTTTGATTTTTTTTTTAATTTATATACAATATCATCCATCTATGTAGCGAGTTTTGGGTCAGTGACTCCCAAACCAGTTGGCTTTAGGGCATTAGGTGTTAAGACACCCCTACGGACTTAATTACTCAGACTTCAGATATATATATTTTTTGGCAACATCTTCGATCCATGTAACGAGCTTTGGGTCAGTGACTCCCAAACTAGTTGGTTTTAGGGCACTAGGTGTTAAGACACCCTTACAGACTTAATAACTCGGATCTCTTTTTTATATGCCATCGCTTTTTTATATGCTTCCTCCAATTAAACTAGAGCACTGAATATTACAAACTTTTCAATTATAGCTCATGTTTGTATGTTGCTATGTATGTTGATAATACCTGTCAACTGAACATATGAAGATTCATTTTAGTCAGTATTATAGAGAATTCACAAATTAAATTATTCAAAAGGAAATAAACAAAAATTAACTTGTTCTGAAATAGGTTGAGATACGTCTCAGGAGTGGAATTTCCTTACACAACTATCTCTTACACCAATTTCACCCGATTAATCAAATTAAAAACATAAAAACATAAAATATTTTTGTGATTTTTGAAGATTTTTCAATTGTTTTTTGTATTTTTCGAAAAAAATTAGACTAAAAATAAAACAATAAATACAAGATACAAATTAACTATTCCCTTCCCCCAAATCTAAATGAGACATTGTCCCCAATGTCTTAAACAGTAGAAGAAGAGTTTAGAAACCGTACTTGGTTGGCTGAAATTCTACATCTAAGTGAAATATTACAGGTTAAGATCCAGATTTATCTGACGCCTCTTACCACGATCATCACCGGACCAGTTTATCTTGGAAAGAATGGGGTCAATTTGTGGTTCAAAGGCTAAGATTTGATCAATTAAATATGGGGCAGTTCTGGCAGTAAAGAGAAGTTCTTTTACAGGTTTTGACACGAACCCATTTCTCCAGGCATCATCAAGAAACACACATAGAAAATCATAGAATCCTTCAATGTTAAACAGTCCAAGTGGTTTCTGGTGTATGTTCAGGTTTGTCAAAGATAACACTGTAAAAATTTCCTCTATTGTGCCCAAGCCACCTGGCAAAGCAATAAAAGCATCAACACGGTTAATTATTTCTACCAGTCGTTCAGACATACCTGGCATAATTAGTTCTTCGCCGTTTGATGATCCAATAAGATTCGCCTCTGCCAAAGGTTTTGGGATGATTCCCAGAACTTGGATGCCTTCATCTTGTACAGCCTTTGAAATGATCCCCATTAGTCCAATATTACCACCGCCATATACTAAGTGCATATTCCTTACAGCAATGACTCGACCCAATTCCTGTGCTGCTGCTACATATTCTGGTTTAACACCAACACTAGTACCACAAAACACATAAATATTTACAACTCGTCTTCTTGAAGTGGCTTCCATATTTTTGTGTTTCTTTTTTTCAGCTCTGGATGCTTTCAAGAGTGCAATGTTGAGTTGAATTTATAGAACCTGAAAAGGGTGAGTAATAATAGCACAAGTATCTTCCAAATGACGATTAGTGGCAAAATAGTAAATTGTGAAAGGTCAAAAAGTAGCCTGGATCCTGTCGGAGAAAATAACAAAACAAATCACAATTATTAAGAAAAGACATAGAGATATAATATTTACAATAATGTAACGGCTTGAATGACGTCTATGCGTCAGGGACAAGCTTCCCATCCAATTTTCTTATAAATTGGCAAACAGGGTATTTTAGAGTCAGATTCTCGAGACTTAACTATTGTCTTTCTTTTCGAAATTGTGTATGTATTTTGCGAATGGCTATATGAACATATCCACTGGAATGCGTCTCAAGAGTCGATGATATATCATCTCAAGACTCCTTACTCAAGCCATCCCTAATGCATTTAATTTTATCTTCGTGATTATCAGATATCATTCCTAAAGAACGACAACGAGTATTGCAATTCCAGCGTGCACATTTGTAACAAACACCCATTTGCTTAGCTCTACATTTCTTTGCATAGGTGCTTCTTCCAAAACCAGGCAAATAAGAATTACAAGAATTAGAATACTCACATGCTAATCGGACCCATGCTTCGATTACCCAAAGAATGTCATTAGGAATACCATGGATCGTCAGAAGTCTCATTCGTTCCATGCGAGCTTTGTAGACCTTTATCGGAGAATTTTGAGGGAGAGAATGAAATTACTTGTGAAGATTTTCGAGAGCTTCTTGACCGGCGTAAACACACGCGTATAACGCAAGCGCACGTATCGTTCAAGTAGTATAAAAATATCGATCCCACGAGGACTTAATTCCTACTATTGTTACTAATTATTGATACTATTTATTTACAAATATCTAATTAGATGGAGAAGAGAATGATTGTTTGATTGGTTGAAAGTGGTTTTTCAAAATAAATAAATAAATAAAAAGACAAAAGAAAATACTAAAGAAAATAACAAAAGACACAAAGATCTAGGGTTGTGAATCCTTCTAATATCTTTTAAAAGATGAAGTGATTATTTTATGTTTGTGTAATAAATCAGTTTACTAACCTGGAACACTAAATTATGCAAAAGCCTCTGTCGATGGTCAGACGCAAATACCCAGTTTAACCCAATTGAACCATATGTCTATGTCAACCAAATTATCTGGAATCATTAAGTTTAAGTTCCAATTATGGCTACCCCTGCCCGACAGGTATATTCCTATCCTGTAAGGAAATCTATTAAAGGGTTATCTAGCCTCAAGGAAGATCGTGGGCTATTGAGTCTAAGGCTGAAACCTAAAATCCCTATGTCTAGTTCATTTTAGATTTACCACATCAATCTTATTGGTGATCAGACAACAAGAAGCATTAAGCTTAAGACTTAATAAGTAAACCTTTAAATTACCCAAACTATAAAATAACCCCTTATAAACCGGTGATATTAGAATTCATCACAACTCCAGATAACTAACACATGACTAGGGCTAGTAACAACTTAAAAGTAAAAGACATAAAGTAAAAATACTGAAAAGTAAAAGACATAAAGTAAAACTGAAAAGTAAAATAAAATAAAATGCTAAGGTAAAAGGAATTACTTTTACTACTACTAATTTAGATATCTCCCATAAAATAATATATAAACTTGTGATTCTTTCTCCAACCAGCCATATAGGCGGTAACCTGATTAAGTCAAATTAAGTCCAACCAGCCATAAAGGCGGAATCAAAATTAAATTACCAACCGACCAATCTGGCGGTATCCTTTATTAGTCAAGTTTAAACCAGATTAAATTAAATTACCAACCGACCAATTTGGCGGTATCCTTTTTAAGTCAATATTTTAAATAGTGAATATATTATTTTTAAGGGAGATTAATCTAAATAGTAACAATAAAAAAATTACCTTTCACCCTAGCTGGAGAAGTTACCTCCTCATGGTAAATAGTAAAAACTGTAAAAAGTAAAAAGTAAAAATTAAATTACTATTATCACAAAACGTAATTAAAATTATTTACAAAACTAAAAATTAAAAAAAAAACTAAAAAACTAAAAAAAACTAAAAACTAAAGAATCTAGAGAGAGAAACTCTCTCTTTAGATAGAATAGAAGAGAGAGAGTGGTACACTGAATTCTGAAATCTCGAGCTCAATTTATAGGCCTCGGTAGGCTTCCAGCGTCGCGACGCCAGAGCCCTCAGCGTCGCTACGCCAGCTTCTGTTGATGTGGCACACTCTGGTTCGCTGGTTTGAAGATTCTGGATAAGCTGATAAGGTGACACGTAGCAGAGTGGTTGGGCTTCAATTATTGTGACACGTGGCGGCTTCTGATTGGTCGCTGAGATTCTTATCCGCCACGTGTCAGATAAGGATTAGATACTCAATTATTGATGCTGACGTGGCGGTGACGTGGCGACGACGTGGCGACACGTGGGAAAGAGACTGTCGGCACCGTAGAATTGCGACATGTGTCACTTCCTGATTGGCTGATGATGATGTGGCACGACACGTGGCAATTTTGACTTGTTGACTTGCTGACGTGGCTGATGACATGGAATGACACGTGGAACACGTGGCGATGATGACTGTCGGCACCGTAGGATGCTGACACGTGGCACGGCGCATGTTAGCAGATCGGCTGTGATGGTGACACATGTCACGGCGCATTTTAGCAAAGTCAAACTTTTCTCAGATTCTGATTTGTGGACCCGGCGCACGTTAGCACTGTTCGGCGCATTTTAGACGTCGCGACGCGAAAGGTCTTATCGTCGCGACGCGCTAAAGATCAAAATATCCCTGTTGACGCATTTTTGTCCGTTTTGCCCCAAATTGCCTCCAATGCTTTCCAAAATTTATTTATCTTCAAAATAACACAAAATACATCAAAACGTTTACAAAACTCAAGAAACTATACAAAATATTAGGTTAAATGAGTGGGAAATAGTGATAGATTTACCACTCATCACACCCCCAAACCTAACATTTTGCTAGTCCTCGAGCAAAACATAAAATAACATAAATAAATTAACTAAGCCATTTTCTTAGGGATCACGGTTGCATTTAGCGTATGCAACAAGCCTTTAAACCCCTAGGTGTCCCTAGTGGACGAGTTGTAGTCTCGTGAGGGTTTACAGCAATGATACGCACAAACATTTTACAAAAGTAAAAAGGTAATAAAACTAATGCACACAAAAGCAAAAAGACAAGCGAAAAGAGAATAAAGAAGTTAGTGACTAATCAGGTGAAACTTCCACTCCAAGTTACTAGTTGTTTTGTTTCATTCTAAATTACCGAATAAGTAAATTCTCCGATTATTTTTACCATTCTTCATATACATAGCCAACAAAATATTAAACAACTTATTTTTGCCCACAACAGTCATAAGTGCAGTTGATAAGAGAGTAATATTTTTGTCCTAAAGTTCTATCAGATTTCACACCTTTTTGTAGCAATGGAATAATTTTTCTCATTTTTCTGATTTTTTCTTTGATTTTTCACTATTTTTTATTTATATACAATACCTTCCGTCTATGTAGCGAGTGTTGGGTCGGTGGCTCCCAAACCAGTTGGCTTTAGGACACCAGGTGTTAAGACACCCCTACGGACTTAATTACTCAGACTTCAAATATATATATTTTTGCAGCATCTTTGATCCATGTAACGAGCTTTGGGCCAGTGACTCCCAAACCAGTTGGCTTTAGGGCACTAGGTGTTAAAACACCCTTACAGACTTAATAACTCGGATCTCAGACGTTTTTTTTTTTTATTTTTTTATTTTTTTTTACTCCATTGCTTTCTGAGATGTTTCCTCCAATTAAACTAGAGCACTGAATATTACAAACTTTTCAATTTTAGCTCATGTCCGTATGTTACTATATATGTTGATAATATCTGCTAACTGAACATATGAAGATTCCTTTTAGTCCGTTTTATGGAGAATTCACAAATTAAATAATTCAAAATGAAATAAACAAAAATTAACTTGTTTCGAAATAGGCTTGAGATACGTCTCAGGAGTGGAAACTCCTTACTTAGCTACCTCTAGCCAATTTCACATTTTTAGTCAAATTAAAAACACAAAATATTTTTGTAATTTTTGAAAAATTTTCAATTTTTTTGTATTTTTCGAAAAATTTTGGACTAAAAATAAAAACAACATACAAACTAAAAACAAGGTACTAATCAACTAATTTCCTCCCCCAAACCTAAATGAGACATTGTCCCCAATGTCTTAAAAAGTAGAAGAAGAGTTTAGAAGGTCATACCTGGTTAGCTGAAAATCTACAGGAAATTAAAGGTTAAGATCCAGATTAATTCTACGTCTCTTACCACGATCGTCCTCGGACCAATTTATCTTTGAAAGGATAGGGTCAACTTGTGGTTCATAGGCTATGAGTTGATCTATTAAATCCGGAGCAGTTCTGGCAGTGAAGAGGAGTTCTTTCATAGGTTTTGACACGAACCCATTTCTCCGAGCATCATCAAGAAACACACAAAGAAAATTATAAAATCCATCAATGTTGAGCAGTCCAAGCGGTTTCTGGTGTATGTTCAGGTTCGCCCAAGATAGAACTATAAAAATTTCCTCCAATGTGCCCAAGCCACCTGGCAAAGCGATAAAAGCATCAGCACTGTTAATCATTTCTACCAGTCGTTCACACATACCTGGCACGATCAGTTCCTCTCCGTTTGATGATCCAATAAGTTTTTCCTCTGCCAAGGGTTTTGGGATGATTCCCAAAACATGACTGCCTCCTTCCTGTACAGCCTTTGAAACGATCCCCATAAGTCCGAGATTGCCTCCGCCATATATTAAGTGCATATTCCTTGCAGCTAAGACTCGACCCAATTCATGTGCTGCTTCTATGTATTGTGGTTTAGTTCCAACACTACTACCGCAAAACACACAGATGTTTTCAACTCGTCTTCTTGAAGTGGCTTCCATTTTTTATGTATTTCTTTCTCAACTCTAGATGCCTTCAAAGGTGCAATGACGGGCTGAATTTATAGTACCTGAAAAATGGTCAGTAATAATAGCACTAGTATCTTCTAGAGGACGATTGTTAGCTAAACAACAAAAGAAATCGTGAAAGGTCAAAAAGTCTGGATACTGTCTACGAAAATAAAGATAATTACAACAGAAAAGTGAATCAAAGCAATAATTAAGGCAACAGAATTGTGTACGCAATATGCCACTCGCTTAGTATAAATTCATTAGGATGTGTCTCAAGATTTCATTCTTTACTCAGCCATCGCTAATGAATTGTTTCTCTTCTTTGATTGCCAAACACAATTCCTTCTGTCTTAAAATGCTTCGTTTGTGCCTTTCCTTACAAAAGTAACACACAAAATTAAAAAGTTCACACAAAATATGAAAACAAATATTACAAATTGCATGGGTTGCCTCCCTGCTAGCGCTAAATTTTTCGTCTTCAGCCAGACGTGAATGAAATCCATCTGTTAAGGAGGTTTCAATGTTGTTTTGGATGTCCGATTAAAGACAATCCCGTGAGCGCTGCTTTTGAAGGGTCTCTTCCAACGGTAAAGTGGCAAAAAGAGTTTTGTCTCATTCAGTGCTCGTGCCACCTTTTTGCTCTTTGTTGTTCCAATGATTCCTACAAAGAAAGAAAGAAAATCAGGAGGTCTCGTATGATGCTTGACTTGGAATGGAAATTCCATTCTGTCAAGCTTCTGGTTGATATCTTTGATTTGTACTCCCCAAAACAGCGATGTTTCTCCTGAATGCTCTGGATCTTTATTAAGGTCAGACATTTGCTCTTCCATTTGCTCTGTTTCTTGCTCCACCTTTTCTTCACAGATGTATTGTAAAATTTTTGTATTCAGCTCTTCATCTGTCATTTGTGAAATACATGCTTCAAAATTGTCAACCTGAGGATGTAATGATGTTTCTGACATTAGGTCTTCATCTTCTGATATGACTGGAATGGCTGGATCATGTAGATCTTCATCAAACATCATGGTAAAGCATGCTTCAAGATCTTCATTTTGAGGATTGAAAGTTAGATCCTCTGTTGTTGGTGAAGTTGGTACAAATAAATCAGCTTCATCCTCGTCAGAATCTGAATAATAAAAGTCAAATTGAGACTTTGCCGGTTCTGGCTCCTGAACTGATACCTCTGGTTGTTGATACTGCTTAGCCTCCTCCTTTGTTGAAGTGTCATTGTGAAGTGATTGGTACTCGAAAGCTTCATCAGTGTCATATGAAACTGGTTCTTGAGGTATGTAGTTCTAGTTTTCTGTGAATTGTCTCATTTGATCTGTCATCCCCTGAAAGAATTCTGATTGTCTCTGAATTTGTGTATCTAATTGAGCCTCCCGTTCTTCGAGCCAATGTATGAGCGTGTGAATCAACTGATCTTCCTCTGATGGTTTTGTTTGTTGATGAAGATCGTAGATGGATGGTGGATAAGATGGATAATATGATGGTTCTTCGTACCTTGAATGATTCCAATAATTCTGCCACTCTGAAAGGTATATACATTGATTGCTCGGGTGGTTACCATCACAAATTACACATCTCCCCATTTCGTTCAGTTGAGCAAATGTAGAATTGCTTGGTTCTGGCATCCAGTGATAATCATTGGGCTGGACAACAGGCCTCAGAAAACCGGACTGTTGCTCCCAGATTTGGGATGTATCTTCTAGTAAAGCTCGTGATCTCTCAATCTCCCAATAATGTTCCATTTTTTCAATCACCTGAAAATACAAAAAAGAAATAAAAATTACAGATAAAGAAAATTAGATACAAGTAAATTGGATAGCTTCAAAATTAACAACTCAAGAAATATAAGTCCCCAGCAACGGCGCCAAAAACTTGACCGGCGTAAACACACGCGTATAACGCAAGCGCACGTATCGTTCAAGTAGTATAAAAATATCGATCCCCGAGGACTTTAATTCCTACTATTGTTACTAATTATTGATACTATTTATTTACAAATATCTAATTAGATGGAGAAGAGAATGATTGTTTGATTGGTTGAAAGTGGTTTTCAAAATAAATAAATAAATAAAAAGACAAAAGAAAAATAAAGGAAAATAACAAAAGACACAAAGATCTAGGGTTGTGAATCCTTCTAATATCTTTTAAAAGATGAAGTGATTATTTTATGTTTGTGTAATAAATCAGTTTACTAACTTGGAACACTAAATTATGCAAAAAGCCTATGTCGATGGTCAGACCAAATACCCAGTTAACCCAATTGAACCATATGTCTATGTCAACCAAATTATCTGGAATCATTAAGTTTAAGTTCCAATTATCCCTACCCTGCCCGACAGGTATATTCCTATCCTGTAAGGAAATCTATTAAAGGGTTATCTAGCCTCAAGGAAGATCGTGGGCTATTGAGTCTAAGGCTGAAACCTAAAATCACTATGTCTAGTTCATTTTAGATTTACCACATCAATCTTATTGGTGATCAGACAACAAGAAGCATTAAGCTTAAGACTTAATAAGTAAACCTTTAAATTACCCAAACTATAAAATAACCCCTTATAAACCGGTGATATTAGAATTCATCACAACCCCAGATAACTAACACATGACTAGGGCTAGTAACAACTTAAAAGTAAAAGACATAAAGTAAAAATACTGAAAAGTAAAAGACATAAAGTAAAACTGAAAAGTAAATAAAAAAAATGCTAAGGTAAAAGGAATTACTTTTACTACTACTAATTTAGATATCTCCCATAAAATAATATATAAACTTGTGATTCTTTCTCCAACCAGCCATATAGGCGGTAACCTGATTAAGTCAAATTAAGTCCAACCAGCCATAAAGGCGGAATCAAAATTAAATTACTAACCGACCAATCTGGCGGTATCCTTTATTAGTCAGGTTTAAACCAGAGTAAATTAAATTACCAACCGACCAATCTGGCGGTTTTTTTTTTAAGTCAATATTTTAAATAGTGAATATATTATTTTTAAGGGAGATTAATCTAAATAGTAACAATAAAAAAATTACCTTTCACCCTAGCTGGAGAAGTTACCTCCTCATGGTAAATAGTAAAAACTGTAAAAAGTAAAAAGTAAAAATTAAATTACTATTATCACAAAACGTAATTAAAATTATTTACAAAACTAAAAATTAAAAAAAAACTAAAAAAACTTAAAAAAAACTAAAAACTAAAGAATCTAGAGAGAGAAACTCTCTCTTTAGATAGAATAGAAGAGAGAGGTGGTACACTGAATTCTGAAATCTCGAGCTCAATTTATAGGCCTCGTAGGCTTCCAACGTCGTGACGCCAGAGCCCTCAGCGTCGCTACGCCAGCTTCTGTTGTCGTGGCACGCTCTGGTTCGCTGGTTTGAAGATTCTGGATAAGCTGATAAGGTGACACGTAGCAGAGTGGTTGGGCTTCAATTATTGTGACACGTGGCGGCTTCTGATTGGTCGCGCTGATTCTTATCCGCCACGTGTCAGATAAGGATTAGATACTCAATTATTGATGCTGACATGGCGCTGACGTGGCGATGATGTGGGACATGTGGGAAGAGACTGTCGGCACCGTAGAATTGCGACACGTGTCACTTCCTGATTGGCTGATGATGATGTGGCACGACACATGGCAATTTGACTTATTGACTTGCTGACGTGGCTGATGACATGGAATGACATGTGGAACACTTGGCGATGATGACTGTCGGCACCGTAGGATGCTGACACGTGGCACGTCGCATGTTAGCAGATCGGCTGTGATGGTGACACGTGTCACGGCGCATTTTAGCAAAGTCAAACTTTTCTCAGATTCTGATTTGTGGACCCGGCGCACGTTAGCACTGTTCGGCGCATTTTAGACGTCGCGAGCGGAAAGTCTTAGCGTCGCGACGCGCTAAAGATCAAAATATCCATGTTGACGACGCATGTTCCCACCGTTTTTGCCCCAAATTGCCTCCAATGCTTTCCAAACTTTATTATCTTCAAAATAACACAAAATACATCAAAACATTTACAAAACTCAAGAAACTATACAATATAGGTTAAAGAGTGGGGAAATAGTGATAGATTTACCACTCATCACTTCTTCCATCCTGAAATGCGTCTTAACCTGCAAAAACTAAACACACAAAAATTAAAACACACCACATCACAATATATACACAAATTGGTTGGGCTGCCTCCCAGCTAGCGCTAAGTTTAATGTCGTCAGCTAGACATGATTTCCCGACCGTTAGGCTGGATCTGAAAGTGTGACACTTTCTTTTTATCGCTCAAATTATTCTCCCCAGTAGTGCTTGACACGCTGGCTGTTAACCTTGAATGTGTTGCTCGACTTGGGATTGTACTGCGTAATCACAAATGGACCTGACCATTTTGATTTCAGCTTTCCAGGAAAATGTTTCAACCTTGAATCGTACAACAACACTTGCTGCCCTGGTTCCAATTATTTGCACACTATTTTTTGGTCATGCCATTTCTTGGTCTTCTCTTTGTACAGTTTGGCATTCTCATAAGCCTGTAGGTGAAATTCATCAAACTCATTGAGTTGGTGAAGTCTTTTCTCTCCTACAGCTTGTGGATCAAGATTCAACTTCATCAGTGCCCAATGCGCCTTGTGTTCAAGCTCAACTAGCAGATGACATGCTTTCCCGAACACCATTTGATATGGGGACATACCAATGGGTGTCTTGTAAGCTGTCCGGTAGGCCCATAATGCGTCATCTAGTTTTTCAGACCAGTCCTTCCTTGTTGATCCAACGGTTCTCTCCAAGATTCTTTTGATCTCCTTGTTTAAAACTTCAACTTGCCCGTTTGACTGTGGATGATAGGATGTGGCAACCTTATAAGTAACTCCGTATTTGGATAGGAGTGCATCGAAGTATCTGTTGCAGAAATGTGAGCCACCATCGCTGATAATTGCCCGAGGTGTTCCAAAGCGAGTGAAAATATTCTTTTTCAGGAACTTGATCACCACTTTTGAATCATTGGATGGTAGTGCAATTGCTTCAACCCATTTTTAGACGTAGTCTACAGCAACCAGTATGTACAGGTTTCTGAATGTTGGAACAAATGGTCCCATAAAATCAATACCCCATACATCAAATATCTCTACTTCCAGAATATTTTGCAACGGTCCTTCATTTCTCCTCGAAATATTCCCCGCTCTCTAGCACCTGTCACATTGAAGAGTAAATAGATAAGCATCTTTAAAAAGAGTGGGCCAGAACAAACCTGATTATAGGACTTTTGCTGCAGTTTTATTCCCACTGAAGTGTCCGCCATATGGTGATGAATGAAAGTATTGCAAAACACTGTTGACCTCCTCCTGTGGAACATATCATCTCAGTAATTGATTAGCACAATTTTTGAACAAGTACGGCTCATCCCAGACATAGTGTTTGACTTCTTTGAAGAATTTCTTCCTTTGCTGAGTTGTTCATTCCAACGGCCATTTTCCAGAAACTATGTAGTTAACATAGTCAGCATACCAAGGGACTTCCTGCTGTTTCATGGCAAATAGCTGTTCATTTGGAAAAGTTTCTTTGATTGTCAATTCTTTGCCAGCTGTTTCTCCATTCTGTAGCCTTGATAAATGATCTGCCACCTGGTTTACTGTTCCTTTCCTGTCTCTGATCTCCACGTCAAATTCTTGCAGAAGAAGTATCCAAAAGATCAATCTGGGTTTGGCATCTTTCTTCGCAATCAGGTATTTGATGGCTGAATGATCTATATAGACCACCACTTTGGGACCCAGCAGATAAGAACATAATTTTTCAAAAGCGAACACAACTGCAAGTAGCTCGTTTTCAATGGTTGTGTAGTTGAGTTGAGCTTCGTTCAGAGTTCTGCTGGAATAGTAAATGGCATGGAAGATCTTTGCTTTGCGTTGTCCCAAAATTGCTCCTACAGCAAAATCACTAGCATCGCACATCACCTCAAATGGAATGGTCTAGTCCGGTGCTACTATGATGGGGGCAGAGACCAGCTTCTGTTTTAGGATCTTAAAGGCTTCCTGGCATTCTTTGGTGAAGTTGAAATGCACATATTTCTCCGGAAGATTGCAAATAGGTTTTGCAATTTTTGAGAAGTCTTTGATAAATCTCCTGTAAAAAGCTAGCATGTCCGAGAAAACTCCGAATCCCTTTGATAGATGTGGGTGGAGGTAGTTTTTCAATTATCTCGATCTTTGCTTTGTCTACCTCGATTTCCTTTTGTGAGATCTGGTGTCCAATAACAATGCCTTCATGCACCATAAAATGACATTTGTCCCAATTGAGTACCAAGTTTGTATCTTCGCACCTTGTAACACATGTTCCAGATTTTGCAAGAAGTGGTCAAAAGAATCTCCAAATACAGAGAAGTCATCCATAAAAACCTATATACTCTTTCTAGCATGTCTGAGAAGATGGCCATCATGCAACGTTGGAATGTGGCAGGAGCATTACATAGTCCAAATGGCATTCTGCGGAATGCAAAAGTACCATACGGACATGTAAATGTAGTTTTCTCCTGATCTTCTGGGGCGATGGCAATCTAATTGTACCTTGAGTATCTGTCCAGAAAGTAATAGAACTCATGTCCCGCCAGTCTGTCTAGCATCTGATCAATAAATGGCAGCGGAAAATGATCTTTCCTTGTTGCTTTGTTCAGCTTCCGATAGTCCATGCATACTCTCCATCTAGTCACCGTTCTTGTTGGAATCAGCTTGTTCTTTTCATTTGTGAGTACAGTAATTCCTCATTTCTTTGGGACACACTGCATAGGACTCACCCAACTACTGTTTGAGATGGGGTAGATGATGCCAACATCCAACCATTTGATGATTTCTTTCTTCACGACCTCCATCATGATTGGATTTAATCTCCGTTGATGCTCCACTGTGGGTTTGTACTCGTCAATCATCAGAATCTTGTGCATGCAAAATGATGGACTAATGCCTCGAATGTCTGCTATAGTCCAGTCAATGGCTTTCTTGTGTTCTCGTAACACTCTCAGCAACTTTTCTTCATGCTCCAATGTTAGCGAAGAAGAAATAATAACAGGTAATTCAGAAGAGTTTCCAAGAAATGCATACCTGAGATGACTCGGTAATAGCTTCAGCTCCAGCTGTGGTGGTTCTTCAATTGAGGGCTTGATTCGATCTTTCTTCGGAAGTTCCTGACTTTCCACTGGTGGTGTCGATTTGAATCGGAATGGCTTGTCAAGATAGTTGATACATTCCAGAATTTCAGCATCTAGCTCACTGTAAGTCATGTTAGTGATGCAAGCTTCAAGTTTATCCGTGGGAACTGTATCAGTATCATGAATGATACTATCAACAACATCAATTCTGAAACATTCTTCGTCTTTTTCTTCACTCGGGAATTTCATGGCTTTGAAAACATTGAAGGTAACTTCTTGGTCCTGTACTTTCATAGTTAGTTCTCCTTTTTGCACATCAATCACAGTTCAACCTGTAGCCAAGAATAGTCTCCCAAGGATGATAGAAACATCTTTGTCTTATTTCATCTCAATGATAATTAAATCTGCTGGGAGAATGAGTTTGTCGACTTTGACCAGCACATCTTCAATGACACCTCTCGAAAATACGAGCGTTCGATCAGCAAGTTGCAGAGAGACTGAGGTAGGCATTGCTTCTCCGATTTGTAGTTTCCTGTAAATAGAAAAAGGCATTAAATTAACACTTACACCTAAATCACATAAAGCCTTACCAATATAATATTCTCCAATGGTGCAATGAACTGTGAAATTGCCAGGATATTTCAACTTCGGGGGAAGTTTCCTCTGAATGATGGCGCTGCATTCCTCCGTCAATGCTAATGTCTCGTAATCTCCCAATCTATGTTTTCATGAAAGAATGTCTTTCATGAATTTGACATAATTGGGCATTTCTTCCAAGGCTTCTGCAAATGGAATGTTGATATGCAGCTTTTTGAACACCTCCAAGAATCGAGCAAACTGTTTATCCAATTTATTTTTCTGGAGTCGTTGAGGAAAAGGTGGAGGTAAAATGATTCTTTCTTTATCTTTTTCCTTTGTTTCTTTTTCCTCCATCTGTGGAACTGCATCTTTTGGAACTTCTTCAATGGTTGCCTTGATTCCAATATCTTTGTTGATTTCAGTACCGCTTTTCAAAGTAATGGTTTGACATTGCTCTTTCCCTCGGTTCCTTGGATTTGGTTCTATGTTGCTGGGAAGATTTCCTGGCGGTTTGTAACTATGAGCATTGGCCAGTTGTCCCATTTGACTTTTCAGTGCTTTAATAGAGACTAAATGGCTTTGATTCAATGCTACTTGATTTTGAACCATAGCTGTTAAAGCATCGTATTTTGCTTCTTGCTTCTTCAACTGGGCCAGCACTTCTGTTATTCCTGGTTCTTTTTCATGCTCCTGGCTTTTATTTGGTTGTTGGAATCCAGGTGGTGGGTAGTTCTTTTGCCCTGAATTGTTGCTCCATGCAAAATTGGGGTGATTCCTCCACCCTGGGTTATAGGTGTTGGAATATGGATTGTTTCCTGTCTGTTGAAATGTTGACATAGTTCACTGTCTCTTCTTGTTGGTTGTAAGATTCTGACTCAGGTACTCCTCCAAATGGTGAACTTGTGGATCCACCATTAACTTTCATGTTAAGAGTTTCCAGATTTTTGCAAATCACATCCAGCTTGGAATTCAGTGCTGTGTTGGCTCCAACTTCATAAATTCTTGCAATTCTTTGGATCATGCTCCTTTCTGTTGGCCATAAAGAATTGTTGTTGGCCATTTCTTCAATTAAGTCCCAGGCCTGATCTTCTCATTTTTCCTTCAAATCTCATCCAGTAGCAGCATCAATTGTGGTTCTCATTATTTCAGAAAGTCCATTGTAGAAGGTTTGGACTTGTAGCCACTTTGTGATCTCATGATGAGGACATTTTCGGAGTAAATCTTTGAATCTTTCTCAACCTTCGCAAATGGATTTTGAATCTTATTGCACGAAAGATGTGATGTCATTCCTCAACTTTGCAATTCTGGCTGGTGGAAAGTACTTTGCAAGGAAATGGGTGGCTAGAGTGTTCCAAGTTATGATAGAACCTGCTGGTACCGAATGTAGCCAAGCTATAGCTCTATCTTTCAGGGAATATGGAAAAACCTACAGTCTCATTGCTTCTTCAGCTGCTCGGTTGTAATTGAAAGTACCGCAAACTTCCAAAAAGTTGCTCATGTGGGCATTAGGATCTTCAGTTGCATTTCCCCCAAATTGTACTGACTGCTGAATCATCTGGATGCATGTTTTGATGTCACTGGAATTTGCTAGTAAGGGAGGAAGTACAATACAAGAAATGAGTCCGTCAACCACCGGAATGGTTCTGTCTCGAATGGGAATTGGTGGTGCAATGTTCAAAGGTTCAGGTTTCATGTTAATGATTGCTTCTTGGCCTTCTCGCATTTCCCTTCTCAATTGTCTGATGGTTCTTTCAATCTCTAGGTCAAGCGGTCGGAGTTCAAAGCTTCTGGTTCGTCTCATGTAGTGTCTGAGAACCTGAAACACAATAAAACAAAAACAATAAGTAAAAAGAAAATTAGATACAAATAAAGGTATCTAACCTCAAAATTAATAGTGAAAGATAAATAAGTCCCCGGCAACGGCGCCAAAAACTTGACCGGCGTAATCACACGCCTATAACGCAAGTGCACATATCGTTCAAGTAGTATAAAAAGTATCGATCCCACGAGGACTTAATACCTAAGCTATTAATTAATGAAGCTAAATGTTTATAAGTATCTAATGGATTGGTTGTTTGATTTGAAAGTGACTTAAAACAAGTAAATGAAATTTCTCGAAAATAGATTGAAGAAAATTCAAATTTATAAAATTATCCAGGGTTGTGAATCTTTCCAATATCTTTTAAAAGATGAAGTAGTTATTTTACGTTTGTGTAATATATTGGTTTATTAACCTGGAACACGAAATTATGCAAAAGCCTCTTCCGATGGTCAAATATAAATACCCAGTATAACCCAATTAATCATATTCATATGTTAACCAAGTTATCTGAATTCATTAAGATTAAGTTCCAATTACAGCTACCCCCACCCGACAGGTATATTCCTATCCTATAAGGAAATCTATCAAAGGGTTATCTATCCTTAAGGAAGATTGTGGGCTATTAAGTCTAAGGACTTAAACCTAAAACCCATTTTCCAAGTTCATTTTAAGTTTACCGAATCAATCTTATTAATGGCCAGTTAACAAGATACATTAAGACTAAGGCTCAATAAATAAACCTTTATATTACCCAAACCATAATTTAACCCCTTATAAACCGGTGATATTGGACTTCATCACAACCCCAGATCATTGGCTTAGTTACGACACATATTTACGGTTAGTAAAAACTTTAATAAAATAAAAGACATAAAGTAAAATGCTGAAAAGTAAATTGCTGAAAAGTAAATGACGGAAAGTAAATGCTGAAATTAAATACTGAAAATTAAATGCTGAAAAGTAAATGCTGAAAGTAAATTACTGAAAAGTAAATGCTGAAAGTAAATTCCTGAAAGTGAATTGCTGAAAAGTAAATGCTGAAAGTAAATTGCTGAAAAGTAAATAAAGTAAAAGTACAATAAAAGAAAATGCTGAGGTAAAATGATCCACTTTTATTATTTCTATTTTAAATATCTCCCTTAATATAATATATTAACTTTGCATGATAATTACCAACCATCCATATAGGCGGTATCCAGATTAAATCAAATTAATAATTAATTACCAACCGACCAATCAGGAGGTATCCAGTTTAGTCAGGTTAAAACCAATTTAAATAATTACCAACCGACCAATATGGCGGTTGTGGGACACATAAACTGGGCGACGCATGCTGTTCCGGGCTCGCGGCCCGGTAGGGAGTAAGGAGTAGCCCGCGGGGGACTAAACCGGAGAATAAAGGAGTCGCCACCCGGTGTGAACCAGGAAAATGATTTAAGGCCGCACTCACCCCTCGCAAGGGAAGACCTCAAACCGTTGGGTTCAGTCCCTTACTTATGTGTGGGACACACAAACTGGGCGACGATGCTGTCCCGGGCTCGCGGCCCGGTTGGGAGTACGGAGTAGCCCGCGGGAGACTAAACCGGAGAATGATGGAGTCACCACCAGGTGTGAACCGAGAGAATGAGATTTAAGGCCGCACTCACCCCTCGCAAGGGAAGACCTCAAATCGTTGGGTTCAGAATGGTCCCTTACTTATGTCACTTGTAATGAAAGGATTTGTGCAATAATTTAGTCAAACCTAAGTAACACCTATTTCCAAGAGTATTATGCTTCTAAGTTCACATGCATGAAAGTAATCATCATAACGATAAACATGCAATAGCACACGGAAATCTCATGAACATACTTCGATCATATAATGCGGAAAACAAAGAACAACCTAAACATAATGCAAATTCCAAACGCAAAACAAAACGATTAATCATGCTTGAAAATAAACAACCAAATAGGCTAAATCATGCCTAAGAACCAAGTAACATACTAAAGACCTAATCATGCTTCAATACCATCTCATGAACACATCAAACAGATAGACGCAGGGATACAAATAATATGATTGATTACATTATATAAGAGAAATCATCTAAGAAACAATTATACATGACATGTGATGAAAATGACTCAATTTAGTGTATTCGCGTTCGTGTAGCATTCGTAAACGCGTTCAAACGGTAAACAGAAGGTTCGCGTTCGTATAGCGTTTGATAACGCGTTCGAACGGGACCAGACAGAAAACATGCGTTCGTGCGGCGTTCCGAAACGCGTTCGAACGGGGTTACAGCAGTGACCTCCAAAATGCAGTAAACAACATGACACATACATGAACGGATGAATAGATGACACCTAATAAATAATAACGGGCTAAAAGCGCGGCAAAACATCGTGGTAAAGGATTTTAACCTCTCAAAATAGAGGACCTTTAATCGCACTTACTAAGCCCATGCGCAATCAACACAATACATATAAAAATAAAGACAATAATATCGAACTTCATATACCCGATTGAACACATCTTACATTTAACCGAATATACATCAACCGGCGCGGTTTTAACCCCTCAAAACAGGGGACCTTTAATCCAACTTACTAAGCCCATGCGCTCGATCGCGTCATGCATATAAAAAATAAAGACAATAATATCGGACTTCGTATACCCAATTGAGCACATCTTACATTCAACCAAATATACATCATCCGGCGCGGCAAAGCATCATGGTAAAGGGTTTTAACCCCTCAAAATAGGGGACCTTTAATCCAACTTACTAAACCCATGCGCTCGATCACGTCATTACATAAACAAATAACATGCGGAAATCAAGTAACGAATAATAAAAAAATCAAAACAACATAAAATGAAATATGCGCCGTTTACTCAAGTGGTATGTGGAGTTGTTGTTGGAGTTCAATCAAGGTCCCAAGATCACAAACAATGCATAAAAAACAAGTTATGAACACATCAAAGGAGATGGCGGAATCAACTCACATTGAATTCGGTTTTGATGAATGAAGAACAAAGGTGCGTTTTTGAGCTCCCTCCAAGCTCGGCAATGGCTTCCTTTGACAGTGGGCTGTGCGGTTTTGGGCGTGTAGATCTCCACCATTTTCGGCCATTGAAGACCACCATTGAAGCTCCAAGCTTCAAGCTTCCTTGCTCAAGAAGATGCTTCCCTATCACCTATGTAGCTCAAGGTGCTAGCACTTGTTCATCTTCATTTTGCTTCTCAAATTTTCGGTGAAAAACAGAAGAAAAAATGAAGAATCGGCAGTGAAGCGTGAAGAGGAAGAGAGAAAATGAGAGGGAAAAGAGAGACCGTGTCTTGCATGTTGGAGAGAGAGAGGACCGAATGAGTTAAAGTGAAAAGAAAAGTAATATATTTATTCATTTATTTTCCAAAAATAAATAAAAAAATATATATATTCCAAACCTTTTCATATTCCATCACTTTTACTTTTAACTTTAAGTCATATCACATCACTTTTCACATCACATCTATTCACTTTAATAAAGTGACATATTGTCAAGTCACATCACTCAAAGTGACAATTGATTTGACGATTGACGCGACTAGCGATTTGACGCTTGATGTGACTTGCGTGCCGCACTCGAATTCGAAATGCGAATGCGCTCGCAATCACTCTCGGGCTCGGGTTCGCTAATTCCAAATTAACGAATTTTCCGTCGCGTCGTAATTAAATGATTACGCCTAGCGAAATCACTATTCACGTCGCTAACGAATTAATTCTAAATTAATTCGTTCGCCCGAATTAAAATCTAATTTTAATTCCGCGTCGAAATCCAATTTCTAATAATATATCGAATATATTATTTTATCGATTAATTCCAAATTAATCGTTCTCTCTCTTTAATTAATATTTTATCCCAGATAAAATATCTCCGCAATTAATCCCAGATTAATTTTCTCTCTCATCGAATTAATCCCAGATTAATTCTATCTCTCTCTTCTAATTAATCCCAGATTAATCAAAGTGCGAGTCATACGTCATCGGTGAATCTTCAGGAAGCGACCCATGAGATCTCCGGATATGTTGGCAGTAAATACGATCGTCGGACTGTCCGAACACGTAAGTACCTCGTACTACGTTTATATCGATTTACAAGACAAGGTTGGCTTCTAGCAAAGCGCCATGCCTACCCAATTCTCCAGAAATATTCTTACAGGAATATATAGATCTGTATCAAGCGTAGTATACCGTAGTATTGTGTATATCGCCCAGTATCGGATAATCACGTGCTAGGGCTGGGGCTGGATAAGTGTCTGCCCCGTCCGAAACACATGTCGGATGTCTGGTAACATAGTCTCTATAATCGGATATACATGACCTGGTCACAATATCCCGATTGGTTGCGCAACACTCAAGAGCACTAGTACCGTATCCTGCGTGACATCATCTCCAAATGACTGAAGTGACACTTCCATCTTGACATCACACCCAATACACTACGACTCTCTGATAAACCCAGAAGTGGTGTACACAGAACCGGTTAAAGCCCCCTACCACCAAGACCAAAGTCTATCGATTATCGTAAGTATTAGCGATGTAAGTCTCAGGTTAAGACCATACACACCTACCTTGATTTCGGCCTCCCATAGACACATAGTCATAATACCAATGGGATTCCGAGGGGTCTATCCAGAGCGAAGCTGTTTCCCGTACCATCGGTGAAACACGACCTCCTATCGCACTTGCATAAGTATCCAATACTTATATATATGAGAACTATGCCGTTGTGCCCTCACAAACGCGCACAAGTGCAATACTAGCCTATTCCGCATTATCGATGTCCAGTCTCGATAATACTACGGCTAGGGATATTTAATGATTAAACCTTCGGGGACTGATACTGTCTCATATCATTCTCAGTCCAGGTACTAATCATAGGGACCTCTCTTCATTTATATATCTATGGTGATCTAATCACAAATGATGAGAGTGCAATTTCCTTGTCACATAGTTAATTTGCTACAACAACACAATGATCTGTGCAAATAGTGACGCTATGGGTCATTTTGTCCAACAATCTCCCACTTGGCACATAGCCAGTCACTCAAGTGTCCCACACCTGAACTATGTACGGTTCGCTCAAATTGCTGAGGAAAGGTTTTCGTCAGCGGATTTGCTTAATTATCGTCTGACGCGATTTACACGATCATCACATCGCCACGATGTATGATCCGAACGAATCAGATGATATAGAAGTATATATCTGGATCGTCGATGAGACCTTTAATTCTTTAGCCTGTGCTGACGCCTAGCTCAGCTGCTAACAGAACTATATCTAATCTAATTAGATTTATTATCGATCCAAATGGCTTCTATTGCTGCCTCAGCTGCAGCAATAATCCGCATTTGTTGTTAATTCGGCAACAGTTATCTTGCTCGGAAGATTTCCAGCTCACTGTCCCAGTGTTCAAACTTTATAGTACCGCAATATTTACCGGTTTGGAAACTTGCAGCAGTGATCCCAGTCACTTCAAGTTCTCCATCTCCATAGTTTAAGACAACATCTTTAGTTCTCTCAGATACTAACAGATGTTCTTAATCTTCAATCCAGTGACTATCACTTGGATTGACCCGATTGTGACTCCATATGCTCAAAGCGTATGAGACACCAATACAAGTACATTTTAAATGTACAATTTCTCAGAGAGTGTTACCAACTCCAAATCTAGCCCAGTAGATCTTTATTCCTTGAATAAAGGTTTACTCCCCAGAATTCTACGGAGAATTTCTATGAAAGCCAAGCTTTCACCAATTGTTTTATGGGAATTTCATTGTCAGTGCCCTCTCCCACTAACCTCCTTATATACACAAGAATTATTTCGTTTTGAGTCAAATCATAAACTATTATGATTATTTCAAAACGTCAGTTCCAAGAACCTCATGCTTGCTTCAATCCAAACATGGATCGAATAACCGGTAAACCTTGTTTGTCGGTTATACAAAATCGTCAGGATGTTGAAAGCATCCTCCAAAAGGTTTCCTTTTCAGGAAAGCGATTTTGATCTGCAACTGACACATTTCATAAATGAAATATGCAGTTATCAACAAGCATCTTCAAAATGGATTTACCATGGCAACAGGTAAAAGGTTGAACCGTTATTAACATAATGTTGATAACGATACCTTTCCGTCAAAAGCCCTGCTTTGTACGTTGGTATGTTGCCTTCCATGTATGTCTTCCTTGAAGACGTTTAATGTACCATAGGCAAAATGCCTTGTGGTACAACAACTAGTATCCAAAAGGTTTAAACATGGAATCCATTTCGGACTCATGGCACTTTGCCATAATAGGGAGTCGATACCTCGTATCACTTCCTCATACGTAATCAGTTGGTGTACCTTAAAAGATTAAATCTTTATGAGGTGAGATCAGAAACCCATACCCCAGGTTGTTTTCTGACTCTCTCTGATCTACGCGGTTTCTTGTGTATTTGAAGATTAATGGTATAGATTCATCATAGATGAATTGTTTGTGTTCCATTAAGGACTTCGTGCTTTGAATAGTATTACTCCGATTTTCATCGAGTATCACTATCCTCCCACTGACCACTGCATATCGGTATTCCTCTCAGGAAAACCGCATGGTGAGCAACAATCACATTGTTCTCATGTGGGATTTATAAGTACTATACTTATGGTTTCCCTTAGGATAACCTATATTGGCACTAATCCATTTGGGTTCTTAGTTTGGTATCATCCAAACTTTATGCCTGGCATACCCAAATTATCAGGAATGAGAAACCTTGTTTCTTTCCTGTTCATATCCTATATGATATCTGTCAAACAGATTTATATGGAACCTTATTCTAAATAAGTTTTGCACTGTTAATACATATCCTGTTGAAGGAAACAGTAGCTCAGAGCGACTCGCGAAAAACCTAGTCATGTCCAACATTGTTTTTAGTTCTGACACACCGTCAATTGACGTGTCTCGGGAGGAGTCCTCATATGAAAGAATACCGTAATCTTTCATGTACGTATGAAACTTACTGCTTAAGTATTTACCAATACGGTCTTACCGTAGCGGCATAATACTACAGCCGATCTGTTTGTATACTTCGTGTCGAAACTCTAAAGTTTCCGATCTGTGTTCTTCAAAAGAAACACATAACCACAACGTGATGTCACATCCGTTAAGGTCACGAAATATTCATGTTCACATCTAGCCTAGCTAGATATGGGCCCACTTACTTCACCATGAATAGGGCTAACAGATCGGTGGCCCCTTTACTATTACCAAGTAAATAGTATTTTAGGTATTTACCTAATAAACTAGATTCGTAGACCTTATTTGAATAGTCAAATCAGTCCTAGTACCCACTCTTCAAAAGTGTGGATATACGAGTCTTGTTTAATTGTGTCCCAGACAACAATGCCACAAATAAGTCTCTATTGATCAAATCAATTTGAGCTATTTATTTGTCATTTTATATGTTTGAGATTTTATTATATTCAAAATATAAATTCTGTTATTTACATCCAATGTATTTATCTCATATCATCTTTATATAATGAAACACTTAGTGTTCTAGAATATAAAGTTTTATCCGCTCGGATTAAACACTGATATAGAGATAATGTCTCTAGTCAAACTAGTTACATTATAACATTTCCTAATTTAAGTACATACCCAAAGGGTAGTTCCTAAACTTAGGTATCCACGGTCGAAACAGCGACCTTCGTCAGTTTCCGATTTGCAGAGAAATCTCGGTTTAAAGTCAGTATCCAACTCATAGCGGATTCTGAACATCAATACACATATTTTATGTACCACACTAAGTATTTAAAATCTAATTCAATACTAGTAGTGAACATAACTTTGACAAATATTTTTAAAGTTAGAGCCTCGCCCTTTCTTTAATTCCTTCGTTTTTCCATATCCAAATGGTAGTCACTTTGGGATATGTCAATTATCCTTTTTCAATATTTCACAAACCTTTGGCCAAGCCTTGGGTTTCGGAATATCGAAACGATGTGCACCTTGTGCTACATGCCCAATTGCAAACTTTGACTTTTCTCCACTAGAATAGTCAATTAATTCTCCAAGAATTATTAATTGCAATTTTAATACTTCTAAATCTAAAGATAGATTTATTATAAGTATATTAAATTAAGCATTAAAGTCATCATCACATAAATCTTCCAAAGATTTTATGCTCTACTATTTGCTTAATTTTGGGCGTAACGTATAATAAGTTATTTTATCAAATAAAGTAACCTATTTTTATTCCCAATTTGAAAATTAAATCATTTAAAATATTTTAATCCCAGATTATATTTTAAATATCAACTTTTCAATTTCTTATCTTGATTACAATAGTCCAACTATTAATCAACGATTAGTGGTACTATATATTTATAATGATTATAATAGTCCAACTATATAATCAAATATAATCCAAATTAATTAACCTCAATTACATTGATTACTATAATCCAATTATAAAATCAACTGTAAACTGAAATTAATTAATTCAAATATATTGATTAATATAATCCAATTATATATAATCAAATATAATACAGTCCAACTGTTTATTAAAACAACAATTTAAATATTAGTCTAACTAACATTATTCTAATGACGAAATAATTTAATGAGCGCATATGGCGAGTAATTGAACGAGTATTGCAAATTCAATTCTTGCCTCCCACTATTTTTCGTCGAGCCTCTAACCCTCTGTCGAGTACTCGGGAAACCGTGTTTCCTAGTGGGCTAGGATCCCGTTAAATATCACACAATCTTGACTTTGGCCAACAAATTGTATGATAATTAACTAGGTAGATCTCGAAGATCAATTGGATCTCATCCAACTCCTAGATCCAGTAGGTGGACATCCAAGTCCCAAACATATATCTTATATATGCCTATACATCGAATGTATACCCTAACCTATTTCCTCTGAATCAACTAGGCCTTGGCTTTGGCACAACAAACCTAATGATTCCAGTCAAGCGCGGACCCATTGACATGGAAGCTTCGTAATCAATGTCAATGGACAAGAAGTGGTCTTGACTTTGGCCAACAAACCACAACTTGGACACGACACCGATATGGAACAAAGCCTCGTGATTAAAACACATCTTTGATGGACAAGGGCTTGACTTTGGCCAACAACCCCTGCCAATCTCGGATCTTGAGTAAGAATCACTCAATGGAAGGAAAACGCATGATATTTAACGAGGGTTTTTCGCGTGCAAATTGGCTACCAATTTAATTATCTTTGTTAAGGTCTCATCATCATACACCCTTAAGCATGCATTCTAAACACATAATAAAGCGAGTATGAAATAAAATAATAATGATATGCGGATGGATATTTTACATTGATCCTAGATCAAATCTCTCACTTTCTCTCTCCCGCTAGCACTTGTATTACTTCTACCCGTTACACTACACTTCTAAAGAAACCTCTTTTCATGGAGGGGAATAGGTGAGAAGAGAATACAAAGAAATAGGAGATAAGGCTGGACACGCAGGTCCAATTTAATAAATCAAATTTATTACAATTTCCAAAATCGCCCAACCCGACTAATATCCATCCGATATACATTATTCAAACATCACAACCATGTATTCATACAAGCATGTTATCAATCAATCAATCAAATTAATTAATCTTGATTATTAGTGATCATCCAATGTTCAAACAAAGATTTGATTTTGTTCGAGTCAAACTCGTATTGCAAACACGTACTCAAAGTACAATTCTACGAATTAAATTAAATTACATAATTAAATCCAATTTAATACGTATTTAATTCTAATTCATTATTTAATTCTAAATTAAATATTACACTTTTATTAACGAACCTTTACGACTTAAATTCCAAATTTAATCGCAACGGGTCTCAAAGCCCGATTAACATCTAATGTTTTTATTTAATTAAAGTCCAATGGGCTTTTAATTAATTTCTATAGGCGTGGACTTTTGGTCAACTCGGGTCAAACCGAACAACCAAAATCCAATCCGGGAGTTACCCCATAAGCCTTTAAATTAATTTTGGCCCATTAGGCCCAATTAAATAATTAAGGTCCATTAAGTCATAATTGGACCTTTTGGATTCGGTTTTGGGCCTAATTGGATCCAACCAATTTTGCCTAAACCCAACTTTGTTACAACAAAGCCCAAAAGCCCAATTACAACCTAACAAGCCAATTTCCAAAATCAAGCCCAAATTAATTAACTTAAAAATTCCCAATTTCACAATTAATTAACCTAAGTGTAATACACAATCAATTACCCAATTAACATTTCTAAAATATCAATTAGCCTAATTAATCATGCACTTTAACAACCAAATAGTGTCCAACACAATTCAATCAAATCAAACAAATTAACATGCTTTCAAGTCTCGGCAATTAGGGGTTTTTCAATTCGATTCGGTTTCAATCCAATTGAGTCCACAATCATAATTTCCCAAATCAATTCAATTCATCCAATGAATTAAAACAACAAAATCACAAAGAATTTCATGTTCTTTAAAATCGGCCAAGCCACTTTAAAAGGGAAAAATGTTCCAAATCAAAATTCAATCCAATTGAACTTCAAAACAACATTAACCAATTGTTTTAAGTCATCCAATGATCAAACAAAACAAAATTACCAAGACATTAGGGTTCTTCCAATTTTCGGCCAAGCCTCCAATTTGGGGAAAATTGAATCCAATCCAATTTCATGAAATTGATCACACACAATCTCAATTAAACATGTTCTAAGCATACTTAAACATCCAATTCAATTAAAACATGCTTAAACACATTTTACCCAATTTCAAGTTTCATGTTCAACCTAAAGAATTGGGGAAAATTGATCTAATCCAATTTTCTTGAAATTGATCATGCACAACTTCAATTCAACCTCATTCAAGCATAATGCATCAAACAATTCAACCAAATCATGCCTAAATCGAGTTTACCCAAATTAAAGTTTTGACAAAAAATAAGCAAATTGGGGAAAATCAATCCAATCAATTTTTTTTTATCAAATTGATTACATACAACTCAAATTCAATCATATATAATCATTCTCAAACAATCAATTAGACAGAATCAAGCCAAAATCAAAAAGCCCCAAATTACTCAAGAACCCTAATTTCGGATTTCATGCATCAATGGCTCTAGATACCAATGTTGGAGTTCAATCAAGGTCCCAAGATCACAAACAATGCATAAAAAACAAGTTATGAACACATCAAAGGAGATGGCGGAATCAACTCACATTGAATTCGGTTTTGATGATGAAGAACAAAGGTGCGTTTTTGAGCTCCCTCCAAGCTCGGCAATGGCTTCCTTTGACAGTGGGCTGTGCGGTTTTGGCGTGTAGATCTCCACCATTTTCGGCCATGAAGACCACCATTGAAGCTCCAAGCTTCAAGCTTCCTTGCTCAAGAAATGCTTCCCTATCACCTATGTATGCTCAAGGTGTGCTAGCACTTGTTCATCTTCATTTTGCTTCTCAATTTTCGGTGAAAAAAACAGAAGAAAAAATGAAGAATCGCAGTGAAGCCGTGAAGAGAAGAGAGAAAATGAGAGGGAAAAGAGAGACCGTGTCTTGCATGTTGTGAGAGAGAGAGGACCGAAATATAAAGTGAAAAGAAAAGTAATATATTTATTCATTATTTTCCAAAAATAAATAAAACAAATATATATATTCCAAACCTTTTCATATTCCATCACTTTTACTTTTAACTTTAAGTCATATCACATCACTTTTCACATCACATCTATTCACTTTAATAAAGTGACATATTGTCAAGTCACATCACTCAAAGTGACAATTGATTTGACGATTGACGCGACTAGCGATTTGACGCTTGATGTGACTTGCGTGCCGCACTCGAATTCGAAATGCGAATGCGCTCGCAATCACTCTCGGGCTCGGGTTCGCCAATTCCAAATTAACGATTTTCCGTCGCGTCGTAATTAAATGATTACGCCTAGCGAAATCACTATTCACGTCGCTAACGAATTAATTCTAAATTAATTCGTTCGCCCGAATTAAAATCTAATTTTAATTCCGCGTCGAAATCCAATTCGAATAATATATCGAATATATTATTTTATCGATTAATTCCAAATTAATCGTTCTCTCTCTTTAATTAATATTTTATCCCAGATAAAATATCTCCGCAATTAATCCCAGATTAATTTTCTCTCTCATCGAATTAATCCCAGATTAATTCTATCTCTCTCTTCTAATTAATCCCAGATTAATCAAAGTGCGAGTCATACGTCATCGGTGAATCTTCAGGAAGCGACCCATGAGATCTCCGGATATGTTGGCAGTAAATACGATCGTCGGACTGTCCGAACACGTAAGTACCTCGTACTACATTTATATCGATTTACAAGACAAGGTTGGCTTCTAGCAAAGCGCCATGCCTACCCAATTCTCCAGAAATATTCTTACAGGAATATATAGATCTGTATCAAGCGTAGTATACCGTAGTATTGTGTATATCGGCCCAGTATCGGATAATCACGTGCTAGGGCTGGGGCTGGATAAGTGTCTGCCCCGTCCGAAACACATGTCGGATGTCTGGTAACATAGTCTCTATAATCGGATATACATGACCTGGTTCACAATATCCCGATTGGTTGCGCAACACTCAAGAGCACTAGTACCGTATCCTACGTGACATCATCCCAAATGACTGAAGTGACACTTCCATCTTGACATCACACCCAATACACTACGACTCTCTGATAAACCCAGAAGTGGTGTACACAGAACCGGTTAAAGCCCCCTACCACCAAGACCAAAGTCTATCGATTATCGTAAGTATTAGCGATGTAAGTCTCAGGTTAAGACCATACACACCTACCTTGATTTCGGCCTCCCATAGACACATAGTCATAATACCAATGGGATTCCGAGGGGTCTATCCAGAGCGAAGCTGTTTCCCGTACCATCGGTGAAACACGACCTCCTATCGCACTTGCATAAGTATCCAATACTTATATATATGAGAACTATGCCGTTGTGCCCTCACAAACGCGCACAAGTGCAATACTAGCCTATTCCGCATTATCGATGTCCAGTCTCGATAATACTACGGCTAGGGATATTTAATGATTAAACCTTCGGGGACTGATACTGTCTCATATCATTCTCAGTCCAGGTACTAATCATAGGGACCTCTCTTCATTTATATATCTATGGTGATCTAATCACAAATGATGAGAGTGCAATTTCCTTGTCACATAGTTAATTTGCTACAACAACACAATGATCTGTGCAAATAGTGACGCTATGGGTCATTTTGTCCAACAGTTTATCCCGAGTACAGATCATACTACCGTCCATTCGGAATCGCTATGAAATTTATGTCCGGGTTTTTCACCATATACCACAAGAGGCGAACATTTTCCATTTTATACTCAAGGGCCACACATACATCATTCCACAATACATGCATTTACTATCTATTCAAGGGCCACAATCATGCATCAATAAAACGACTCTCATGCGATAAAAACGAATAAACAAATTAAAAAGATAGATGGAAATATAGGAAAAGTACCCTCAGGTCTAACCTTTTATGTCGACTTTCGGACTCGCGTTTCACGGCCGTCGGAAGGGCTATCACTCTGTAACTCTTCCGGTTTACTGGATTAACATCTTAGCTCGCTGTTTTACTATTTTGGTCACTATTTTCACTCTGTTTTGCTGCTGTTTCCTCGTGGTTTTCTGGTCACTATTTTGGTTGTACTTGTTCACTGTTTTGGTGATTTTTGGAGGCTAGGGGCTGCTGTTTTAGGTGATTTTTTAGGGGGGTTTTGTGCAGTTTTTAGTGCATTTTTAGGGTGTTTTTTGGAATGTTTTGGGGGTTTAAGTTATGGCAAAACTGGACAGAATAGAGGTGTAATGTGCGCCAGTGAATGAGGCAGTGCAGTGGGCATTTTGGGGTTTTGTTTTGGGCATGCAGTGGGGCTGTGTTTTGACGAGAGTTTGAGGGGTTCTTGGGGCTGTTTCGGGGTCGGTTTGGGCGTGTATTTAGGGTTGTGAAAGGGGCTAGGTGCGGCAATTTGAGGGTATATGTGGTGGCTTGTGCGGCAGTGAAGGGAGTGGGCTGTGGCTTGCGGTTACGTTTATGCGTGAACTGTGCATGGAGGGTAGTGGCGTTGAGTGATGAGGTAATGAATTGTGGCGTGAATGGGCATTATTGGCGTGAAGAAAGGGGCTGAACTGTGTCTGGTGCGTGAAGAATATGAAGGTTGGTTTGTGTTTTGCGTGAAGAGCTACGTGAAGGGTAGAGTGGTTGGCCGTGAACGATAAGGCTGTTTGTGTGTGTTAATGGCTGAGTTCTTTGTTGTTGTTGTTTACGTAAGGGGCTACATGCGTTAATGGCTGAGTGGGGTGTAGGGTGACGTGAATGGCTCTTGTTGATGAGTTGATGGTTGATGCGTGAGGATTTTCTGAGGAATGAAGGGGCTGTGTGATTGGTTGGTCCGAGAGAGAGGGCTGCTTGAGTTGTTTATATGTTTGAGAGAGAAGAGAGATGCATTTGTTTAGGGTTTCATTGTTTTGTGTATGTATTTGTGTCGTGAGGGTCCTGTAGTTGGGAGGGGAATATGGTTGCAATTTGTTGTTGTTTTTATAGTGAGAGATTAGTATTAGGGTTTGCATGCATTTGTTAAGGAAAGAAATCAAATTAATTGGGGACATGATTTGTTTGTTTAGGAAGGTTATATATTTGATTAGTGTTAATTAGGCATTTAATTTGTTAGATTAGGAAGTCAATATTTTTAATTGGTTATGATTGATTTTAATTAGGCATAATATTTCTTTAATTTAGTATATAATATTTTAAGTTAGGAAGTTACAATATTTTAATTTGGTATAATTATATTTTATGTCTTATTTAATTTGGTAAATGGTTTAATTATTTTATTTAATTCAATTACATTATTTAATTAATATTTAATTTAATATTGATTTAATTTGGAGGTATTTTAGGGTGATATGGGCGTGTGGGCCTAGATGGTGGGCGTGGGCTTGGTGATGGTGGGTGTGGGCTTGGTGATGTTGGGTTAGGTGTTGTGTTGGCTAAATGAGTGGGTTTGGGTCAAGATTAAAAGGTTTGCGGGTTTTTTGGGCCGAACATAATTTTTAAAACGGAGGTCTAACAAGCGAACCCGAAGCTAAACACGTGAACTAAATCCAACAAAACGTCAATTCTTGACTCTTCCCTTCCGACGTCCGTTTCCCGCAGTTTCCGCGACTTAAAAGATAGTGCCTCCAAATGAGAGTCATCATCGGGTTTCACATGCAAAAATGCAATGCCTACATTATGCCACTTGTAATAAAATGATTTGTGCAATAATTTAATCGAGTCTAGCAACATATATTCCTAAGGGTATTATATTTCTAAGTTTGCATGTAACACATTTTCATATTTGCATACAACCTATTTGCATATAATCTATGTCCAAATTTGCATACAACCTATTTGCATAAAATCTATGTCCAAATTTGCATACAACCTATTTGCATACAATCTATATCCAAATTTGCATACAACCTATTTGCATATAATTTATGTCCGAATTTGCATGCATAAAGATAAATTGAAATACAACAAGCATACAATGTCATAAGCACATTACATTCATGGACACGGAAATGCAAACAAATGGCAGTTGCACAATCATACGTAATAAAGAGAAACAATTAGGTATATAATGCAAAGAAATAACCAAAGAGGCAATTGTACATCAAAATAAACGTGTCATGATGCCATTTGAAAGATAAATAATGGAATGAAAGAAAAGAGATGCGACATATGCCCACATCTATATAAGACTTCAAGTGTCCGATTGAACGTATCTCACATTCAATCGAATGCACTTTGTCCGGCGCGGCAAAATGTCGTGGCAAAGGTAGCCCGTAGGCTTTCTATCCCTCAAAGAGGAGGACCTTTAATCCAACTTGATTTGCCCATACGCGATGCAACATGATGCATGATTATGCAAGAAGATGACATACAAAGAAAAGCAAATAACGAAATAAAAGGCGCGACGAAGTATCGTGGTAAAGGTAGACCGTAGGCTTTTTATCCCTCCAAATAGAGGACCTTTAATCCAACTTACTAAGCCCATGCACATCACATCATAATGCATATAAAAGTAAAGACAACAATATTGGACTTCGTATCCCCGACTGAACACGTCTTAGGTTCAACCGAATATACATCATTTGGCGCGGCAAAGCATCGTGGTAAAGGCTTTTAACCCATCAATATGGAGGACCTTTAATCCAACTTACTAAGCCCTGCGCTAATAACATAATGCATATAAAAAATAAAGACAACAATATCAGACTTTGTATACCCGATTGAACACATCTTACATTCAACCGAATATACATCATCCGGCATGGGAAAGCATCGTGGTAAATGATTTTAACCCCTCGAAATGGAGGACCTTTAATCCAACTTACTAAGCTCATGCGCTAATAACATAATGCATATAAAAAATAAAGACAACAATATCGGACTTTGTATACCCGATTGAACAAATCTTACATTCAACCGAATATATATCATCCAGCGCGGCAAAGCATCGTGGTAAAGGATTTTAACCCCTCGAAATGGAGGACCTTTAATCCAACTTACTAAGCCCATGCACTTTATCTCATCATTACACAAACAAATAACATGCACTAATTAAATAACGGATAATAAACAAACAAGACAAAATAAATCGAAATATGTGTCGTTTGCTCGAGTAGTACGTAGAGTTGTATCCCAAGTACAGACCGCACTACCGTCTATTCGGATTCGGCTACTGAGTTTACGTATGGGTTTCCATCCTATATACCACAAGAGGTGACACATTTTTCCATTTTATTCAAGGGTCACAACACACATCATTCCACAATACTCATGCAAATAATAAACAATAAAAATACGAATGAAAATAGATATAAAAAGTGTCATCGGGTCTAACCTTTTATGTCGACTTTCGGAAGCGCGTTACTAGTCTGTCGGAAGGGCTAACACTCCGCAACTTTTCTAGTTCACTGGTCCACGTCTTTTTTCGCTGTTTCGCTGCTCAAGCTATTATTTTCCCTCCGTTTCGCTGTTGTTTTCATGGTGTTTTATGGTCACTATTTTATGGGAAATAAGGGACTGTTTTGGCGATTTTTTGGGGTTGTTTGCTACCTGTTTTAGGGTGGTGTTTGTGTCTGTTTTAAGGGACTGTTTCGGTGGTTACAAGGACTGTTTGAGGGCTGATTTTTGGTGAATGGAGGAGCTAGTTTCAGGGGGATTTGCGTGCAAGTCAGGGGCTGGTTTCAAAGGAATTTTCGTGTAGGTTAGGGGGTGCGTTTCAGGGCATTAAGGGCGTGATGGCTGGCAGTACCGTGCTGAGTGTGATCGTGAGTGGGCTGGCTGTTGGTTTATGGTGCGTTCACGTGGAGAGTTTTATTTCTTGTTGAATGGGCGTCTTTAGTTTATGTGGGCAACCAGGGCTAGATGGCTTACGTAAAGGGGCAGGTAGCTTGGAGTGTAGCGCTATGTGCGTGTGGTGTTGAGAGTTTTGGGCAGTTAAGGGGTAGTGGCGTTGAAAGAAGATGATGGCGTGAAGGGCTGCTGAAAGTTATGTGGAGGGTTAAGGGCTGGCAGTGGCGTTGAGTTTAACGTGATGAGGGTTGTCGAGTGTGGAAGGTAGCTTATTCTTGTTAATTTATGGAGAGTTGTGTTTCACGTGGGTTTGCTGTTTGATTCGTGAGAGGAGAGGATGTCTAGGGTTTATTTTCTTGTTTGAGGTTTGTATTATTTTGGTTGAAGTGCCGAGAGAGAGCGGGTGGAAGTGTTGGAATTTGGTTTCCTTTATAGACAAAGGCTAGGGCTTCTCCTTGTTTGAAAAAGAAGGAATCAATTAGTGTCTTACAAGGAAAGTCTAATATTTGATTGGGGGACATGTCTTGGCTAGATTAGGAATATGATATATTTAATTTGTTTTGCTTAGGCATGAGATTTGTTTAGTTAGGAATATAATATACTTGATTGATTTTAATTAGGCATGATTTTATTTGATATTTATTTTAATTTGGTATATGATTTTTAGATTTTATTTAATTCCTCATGTGTTAAATATGCATTTTATTAATTTGGATGTGTTTCAAGTGGGCTTGGGCGTGTGGCCTTTGGTTGGTGGGTTTGGTTGGCTTTGGTTGGTGGGTTTATTGGTGTGTGGGCTTGCGGGGTTTTTGGGCTAAAGGTGCTTTAAAACGGAAGTCCAACAAGCAAACCCGAAGCATAAACAAACGAATTAATTCCAACAATGTGTCAATTCTTGACTCTTCCCTTCCGACGTCCGTTTCCCGCGACTTCCGCGACTTAAAAGGTAGTGCCTCTAAATGAGACTCATCATAGGGACTTATATGCAAAAATGAAGTGCCTACAGTCACCCCCACTTTGATGGGACTTGTGCAGTGTGTGACAATGACAATCCTATCAAAGTACGTGAAATGCATTTTTACTTACCTGGCTCCCCAGCTGTCGCTTGACTTTCCGTGTGTTGAGTTGAGTTGATTTTATTGTGAGGTGGTCCATTCCCGAACCGTTACTGTGATGTGGTCCATTCCCGAACCTTGCTCTATTATTTCATCACTATAGACACTGCATTTTTACAAATAAGTCCCGATGATGAATCTCGTATGGAGACACTACCTCTTTGATTGTGAAAGCCGCGGGAAACAGACGTCGGAAGGGTAAAGTTGGAAATTGATATTTTGGTCGGATTTAACTCGCTTGTTTCGCTTCGGGTTCGCTTGTTGGACCTCTATTTTAAAACACACCAAACCCATTAAATCACATCTCACAAATTAAATAATTAAAACATTTAAAATACATGTCACAAATTAAATTGAATTAAAAAATAATTAAAATTAAATTAAATAACTAAATTGAAATTAAACTAAATCAAATTAAAATCCATTTAAACTAAATCAAATTAATTCCAATTTAAATTAAATTAAAACAATTAAATTTAAATTAAATTAAAACTAATATAAAAATTAAATAAATCTTTTCCTAAAACAAATAAACCACTCACCAAATTAAAATAAATTCCCCAATTAATTGATTTTGTTTCCTATTAAAGCCATGCATAACCCTAATTCCCCTACCCTCTCACTATAAAAATAACACAAACTAAACCCTAAGACTGGCTGACTCACTCTCAGAAAAAAAAACACACAAAGAAATAAACCCTAGCTTATCACTCACGGCCAACCTCACTCAAAACCAATTACGCTCAACACACCCACCTTCACGCCACCTACTCCACAAACCTCACTGCCACAAATTCACGTAACAAACCTTACTGCCTAAATTGCCTACACCTTCACGCCACCTGCTCACAAAACCAAACAGCCTTCAATTCATTGTCCTCACGCCTCACCCTTCAATTCACTGACTTCACGCCACAAGCACAAACCTTCACAACCGACAACCCAGCTACACATGACTCACAGTCCACTCACTTATTCGACACATACACAGGCATTCATCACACACACGACCGAGCACCTAAGGCTTGAACACAACACACTCATGACAGACTTCACACAACTCTCGGCCTCACAAACCAAAAGCACAAAGACCCCTCCACATGAAGACAAGATCAACCGAGTAAGCAATAAGCCTTAAGCCTCCATTAACTCGACAAAAACACAAAACACAAACTGCCAAACCGTGAAGCAAGCTGCCCACTAAACGCACAGCTCTCATCTCATATTCTCAGCTACCACTCAAACAAACCTTACCCCCTGAAACTGTCGCACAAAAGATTTAATTTTCTGCCTAAACTGCACAAAACAGTCCCCAAAAACTGCCCAAATCAGTGAGGAAAACTGCCCCTAAACCAGTCCAAATAACCGCCAAAGCAATCCCTAAATTACCTTAAAACAGTGACCCGAAAATACAACAAAAACAGCAGTGAAACGGAGTGAAAACAGCAGCCCAAATAGCAAAACAGCGAGGAAAAACATTGGATTAGTGAACCAGAAAAGTTGCGGAAGATCAACCCTTCCGATGGCCGTGTAACGCCCTTTCTTGAGACGACAAAAGAGGTTAGACCTGAGGGCACCTTTTCACTCATATCTTTCATTTTAATTTATTTATTTTAAGAATATTATTGCATGAGAGTCGTTTGGAGCATAATGTGATTGTTGGATGAGCGGGATATGTGCTCCCTTTTGTGGTATATCGGATGGAAACCCGGACGTAAATTTCGTAGCCGATTCCGAATGGACGGTATTGCGGTCTGCACTCGGGATACAACGCCACGTACCACTTAAGATACATATATCTCGTCTCATCCAAAATTTATATTTAAGCATGTTATAGTTTCTAGGCCGTTTATTTATTATTTTAAGCATGATTTAATTTAGTCTTGTTATTTAATTTTCAAAGCATGATTGTGTTATTTAGGCATGTTGTTTCTTCATTCTTTATGCATGATGTTTCGTTTCGTTTATGTTTATGTTTAATTAGTTATTTGTTTACTTTGGTTTAATGGTTCAATATGCTTGTTGTGTTATATTGCGTGGAGTTATTTAGATGAAAGCATGTTAGATCTAAGTACCCTTGAGCATGATTATTGAGTAGACTCGGTTGATTAATTGCACAAATCATATCATCACAAGTGACATAAGTAAGGGACCATTCCGAACCCAACGGTTTGAGGTCTTCCCTTGCGAGGGGTGAGTGCGACCTTAAATCTTTGTCCCGGTTCACACCGGGTGGCGACTCCATGTTATTTCGTACTCCCAACTAGGCCGCGAGTCTAGAACAGCGTCGTCAAGTTCTGTTGTCTACAGTCTGGCGACTCCACTGGGATAGAGAATCGGCCCCGAAATCATGTCTTGTGATGTGTATAATTTGTGCATTAGTTGACCCTTTCTATAGTGGGTTGAAGGGGTTTAGTTAAAGGCATTGTCAACGAGAGCCTTAGACAGCGAGAGCCTTTGTCCGCACTCCCGTAAACCCACATGTGAACCTTAGTCGTAGAACTAGTAGAAAATTTTTTTTTTTTATGTTGATATTTTGGACCGTCGTCATTTGGATCCAGTTGCACCTTTTGTCAAAAGATGTGAACTTGTTAGGCCATTTAAACTGGGACGAGTTCATGTCCTTTGACAGTTGGGCCAAAGGCTTCTAAAATTTCGGTGGGCCATTTTATGTTTGGGCCTCTTATCATTTGAAGTTGTTTAGCCATGTTATCGCAAAGTGTAAACCTGTTGGGCCTTTTCAACTGGGACAAGTTTGCACCGCGCAATAGTATGATTGAATACTTTAAAATGATAATGGGCCAACTAGTGTGAAAATTCTTAAATGGGCTTATATATTACATACATTGCACTTATCTCATGCATCTCATGCATACACGCATCATGTTAACCCCGTGTCTTAAAAGCCATCATAGATATCTGTTGGGTTAGAGACGAAAAAAAAAGGGTTTGTCAAGAGGAGTTTAGCAAACATGGATAGCGGGAAAAAGGAAATCGAGAAACAGAAAACCTTACGGCAAGGATAGAAAGACCATTGGGGGGGCCTTCAAAAAAAAGAGAGAAAAGAAAAGAAAAAAAAAGAAAAAAAAAAGAAAAAAATGGGTAGTTTAGTCCTTAATAGTTAGACGTAAGTCCGATGATGAAATCGTTTGCCTTAGGGAGAAACTTTAGAAACGATAATCTCTTGATGTGTTTTTATCTGATGCTTTGATTAATTGATCTATGTTAGACTCGTAAGCATTTGATTATGGTTCTTAGTAGTGAAAACCTGAGTAGTTAGCAAAGTGACTAGTCAAAGAAATTGTGGGTCGGTGAATGACCGTTTGCTTAGATGTCTATCTTGATTTGCTTATGTTATGATGTGTGGTATGGTTGAAAATAAAAGAAAAGTCTCTAAGGAAAAAATTTTGAACCACCTATAACCGATAAGCGTGAAGCTACCCATGGGCGAGTATTAGGACCACCATGAGGAGAAATGCTACCTTAAAGGGTAGGTGTGTTGAAAAAAGAGAAAGAAAAAAAAAGAAAGAAAAAGAAAAGAAAAGAAAAAAAGAAGTTCAAAAAAAAATAGAGAGAAAGAGACAAAAGAGAAAGATAAAACCATACCATATTGAGCACGAAAAAGCAATTGCAGAACATAATTGAGACATCTAGGTTGGTTTGACCCACCGATCCCGATTTTTGAAACGAAATCATTGAGTTGGCTTGCTTAAGGATCAAGCTGTGAAAGAACCTTTGCACACACACTTTGAGACTGGCATAGATAATTTATTCAAATACTTGGGTTAGAGTTGCATTGGGTGTTTTGAAAGATCTCTGGTTTCATTACTGAGCATTCCTTGAGGACAATGATATGTATAACTATTGGGACTATTTCGTAGCATGTAATATAGTATGATGATATGGAAGGCCCCACCATGTGGTTCATCTTGACCAAGTGAAAACAGCGGAGAGCAGAAAGCTAAATCAAGACTGGGGGCGACCAGTCTACCACCCCGTGAATAAGAAGTATAACAAGGAATTGAGCCATGAGACAAGAAAGAAGACTGAGCAATCACCTGGAGAACTGGCGGAAGACCTAACCCAGCATAATAGGAAATTCATTCATGCATGCATGCATACACGTAACACATTTTGCATTCTTTTTTTGTGTTTGTTTTGTTTTGTATTCACATGTTTCAAAGAAGAAAAAGAGAAAGCGGCAAAGACAAGCCAACTAGAATCAGTGACATATTGTCAGTAGTTTTGGGAATGAATCCCAGGGCCGAGGCCCACGTCATCAGAATTTGGAATGAATCCAGGGAATGAACCCCAAGGCCGAGGCCCACGTCGTCAAAATTTGGAATGAATCCAGGGAATGAATCCTAGGGCCGAGGCCCACGTCGTCAGAATTTGGAATGAATCCCAGGGCCGAGGCCCACATCAGCATCAGTCTGGGGGTGAGGCCCATATTAGCATCAGTATCAATCTTGCCGGGTATGGCACTCTAGGGGTGAGTCCCACATCATTATCAGCATCAGTTTTGCCGGGTATGGCACTCCTGGTATGGAGACATCAGTATCAGTTTTGCCAGGTACGGCACTCCGGGTATGGAGATATCAGATCAGTTTTGCCAGGTACGGCACTCCGGGTAGGGAGACATCAGGTCAGTTTTGCTAGGTACGACACTCCGGGTATGGAGACATCAGAACAGTTTTCCAGGTACGGCACTCCAGGTATGGAGATATCAGATCAGCCAGGTACGGCACTCCGAGTATGAAGACATCAGATCAGTTCTTCCAGATATAGCATTCTGGGGGCGAGACCCACATAGCATCAGATCAGTTTCTGCCGGGTATGGCATTCTGGGGGAAGGCCCACATAGCATCAGATCAGTTTCTACCGGGTATGGCATTCTGGGGGCGAGGCCCACATCACATCAGATCAGTTCTGCCGGGAATGGCACTCCGAGAATGGAGATATAGTCCGGGAATGGACAGCTCAAGAATGAGCACGCCGAGAATGGCACGCCGGGAATGGCACTCCGATAATGGAGATATAGTCCAGGAATGGACAGCTCGAGAATGAGCACGCCGAGAATGGCACTCTGAGAATGGAATATCAGCATCAGCATCAGTTTAGCCGGGTATGGCACTCTGGGGGCGAGGCCCACATCATCATCAGTATCAGTTTTTCCGAGTATGACACTCCGGGTATGGAGACATCAGTTTCAGTTTTGCCGAGTATGGAGACATCAGATTAGTTTCGCCGAGTATGGCACTCCGGGTATGGAGACACATCATCATCAGCAGTTTTGGGGATGCGTCCAAGGGTCGAGGACCCACTACATCATCATTTTGAGGGCGAGGTCCCTATTATCAGCGGTATTGGGATGCGTCCCAGGGTCGAAGTGCCCCCGTTGTCGGTTGTAGTTTCGGGATGCGTCCAAGGGTCGAGGGCCCACTACATCATCATTTTGAGGGCGAGGTCCTTATTGTCAGTGGTATTGGGATGCGTCCCAAGGTCGAGGTGCCCCCGTTGTCGGTTGTAGTTCCGGGATGCGTCCTAGGGTCGAGGACCCACTACATCATCAGTTTGAGGGCGAGGCCCACTTTGTCAGCAGTATTGGGTCGAGGTGCTCAGGGTCGAGGTGCCCCCGTTGTCGGTTGCAGTTCCGGGATGCGTCCCAGGGTCGAGGGCCCAGTGCATCATCAGTTGTAGTTCCGGGATGCGTCCTAGGGTCGAGAACCCACTACATCATCAGTTCAAGGGCGAGGTCCCTATTTTCAGCGATGTTGGGTCGAGGTGCCCAGGGTCGAGGTGCCCCCGTTGTCGGTTGTAGTTCCGGGTCGAGGTGCCCACTACATCATCAGTTCGAGGGCGATGTCCCTATTGTCAGCGGTGTTGGGTCGAGGTGCCCAGGGTCGAGGTGCCCCCGTTGTCGGTTGTAGTTCCGGGTCGAGGTGCCCACTACATCATCAGTTCGAGGGCGAGGTCCCTATTGTCAGCGGTGTTGGGTCGAGGTGCCACACTGCATCATCAGTTCGAGGGCGAGGTCCCTATTGTCAGCGGTGTTGGGTCGAGGTGCCCAGGGTCGATGTGCCCACTACATCATCATTTTCGGGATGCGTCCCAGGTTCGAGGCCCATATTTTGTCAGCGGTATTGGGATGCGTCCTCGGGTCGAGGCCCCCGTTGTCGGTTGCAGTTATTGGGATGCGTCCCAAGGTCGAGGCCCACTGCATCTTTGGTTTTTGGGATGCGTCCCAGGGTCGAGGCCCACATTGTCAGCGGTATTGGGATGCGTCCTAGGGTCGAGGCCCCCGTTGTCGGTTGTAGTTATTGGGATGCGTCCCAGGATCGAGGTCCACTGCATCATCACCTCAGTTTGAGGCAACAGGCGAGTCAGGTGGCAGCTGGCGAGCCAGGTAAGTAAAAATGTATTGCATAACTTTGATAGGATTGTCACTGTTACACATTACACAAGTCCCATCAAAGTGGGGGCGACTGTAGACACTGCATTTTTACATATAAGTCCCGATGATGAGTCTCGTATGGAGACACTACCTCTTTGATTGTGAAAGCCGCGGGAAACATACGTCGGAAGGGTAAAGTTGGAAATTGATATTTTGGTCGGATTTAACTCGCTTGTTTCGCTTCGGGTTCGCTTGTTGGACCTCTATTTTAAAACACACCAAACCCATTAAATCACATTTCACAAATTAAATAATTAAAACATTTAAAATACATGTCACAATTAAATTGAATTAAAAAATAATTAAAATTAAATTAAATAACTAAATTGAAATTAAACTAAATCAAATTAAAATCCATTTAAACTAAATCAAATTAATTCCAATTTAAATTAAATTAAAACAAATTAATTTAAATTAAATTAAAACTAATATCAAAATTAAATAAATTTTTTCCTAAAACAAATAAACCACTCACCAAATTAAAATAAATTCCCCAATTAATTGATTTTGTTTCCTATTAAAGCCATGCATAACCCTAATTCCCCTACACTCTCACTATAAAAATAACACAAACTAAACCCTAAGACTGGCTGGCTCACTCTCAGAAAAAAAAACACACAAAGAAATAAACCCTAGCTTATCACTCACGGCCAACCTCACTCAAAACCAATTACGCTCAACACACCCACCTTCACACCACCTTCTCCACAAACCTCACTGCCAAAAATTCACGTCACAAACCTTACTGCCTAAATTGCCTACACCTTCACGCCACCTGCTCACAAAACCAAACAGCCTTCAATTCATTGTCCTCACGCCTCACCCTTCGATTCACTGACTTCACGCCACAAGCACAAACCTTCACAACCGACAACCCACCTACACACGACTCATAGTCCACTCACTTATTCGACACATACACAGCCATTCATCACACACACGACCGAGCACCTAAGGCTTGAACACAACACACTCACGGCAGACTTCACACAACTCTCGGCCTCACAAACCAAAAGCACAAAGACCCTTCCACGTGAAGACAAGATCAACCGAGTAAGCAATAAGCCTTAAGCCTCCATTAACTCGACAAAAACACAAAACACAAACTGCCAAACCGTGAAGCAAGCTGCCCACTAAACGCACAGCTCTCATCTCACCTTCTCAAACAAACCTTACCCCCTGAAACTGTCACACAAACCATTTAATTTTCTGCCCAAACTGCACAAAACAGTCCCCAAAGACTGCCCAAAGCAGTGAGGAAAACTGCCTCTAAACCAGTCCAAATAACCGCCAAAGCAGTCCCTAAATTACCTTAAAATAGTGACCCGAAAATACAACAAAAACAGCAGCGAAACGGAGTGAAAACAGCAGCCCAAATAGCAAAACAGCGAGGAAAAACATTGGATTAGTGAACCAGAAAAGTTGCAGAAGATCAACCCTTCCGACGGCCGTGTAACGCCCTTTCTTGAGACGACAAAAGAGGTTAGACCTGAGGGAACCTTTTCACTCATATCTTTCGTTTTAATTTATTTATTTTAAGAATATTATTACATGAGAGTCGTTTGGAGCATGATGTGATTGTTGGATGAGCGGGATATGTGCTCCCTTTTGTGGTATATCGGATGGAAACCCGGACGTAAATTTCGTAGCCGATTCCGAATGAACGGTATTGCGATCTGCACTCGGGATACAACGCCACGTACCACTTAAGATACATATATCTCGTCTCATCCAAAATTTATATTTAAGCATGTTATAGTTTCTAGGCCGTTAATTTATTATTTTAAGCATGATTTAATTTAGTCTTGTTATTTTTTCAAAGCATGATTGTGTTATTTAGGCATGTTGTTTCTTCATTCTTTATGCATGATGTTTCGTTTAGTTTATGTTTATGTTTAATTAGTTATTTGTTTACTTTGGTTTAATGGTTCAATATGCTTGTTGTGTTATATTGCGTGGAGTTATTTGGATGAAAGCATGTTAGATCTAAGTACCCTTGAGCATGATTATTGAGTAGACTCGGTTGTTTATAATTGCCAAATCATATCATCACAAGTGACATAAGTAAGGGACCATTCCGAACCCAACGGTTTGAGGTCTTCCCTTGCGAGGGGTGAGTGCGGCCTTAAATCTTTGTCCCGGTTCACACCGGGTGGCGACTCCATGTTATTTCGTAGTCCCAACTAGGCCGCGACTATAGAACAGCGTCGTCAAGTTCTGTTGTCTACAATCACCATTCTCGGCTTGTTCATTCTCGAACTCTACTCCATTCTCGGATTACCATTCTCGGCTTGTTCATTCTCGTACTCTGTTCCCTTCTCGGATTACCATTCTCGGCTAGTTCATTCTCGAACCTGCTTCATTCTCGGATTGCTATTCTCGGCTAGTTCATTCTTAAACCCGCTTCATTCTTGGATTAACATTCTCGGTTTGTTCATTCTCGAACTCTGCTCCATTCTCAGATTGCCATTCTCGGCTTGTCCATTCTGTTGGACAAAATGACCCATAGCGTCACTATTTGCACAGATCATTGTGTTGTTGTAGTAAATTAACTATGTGACAAGGAAATTGCACTCTCATCATTTGTGATTAGATCACCTTAGATATATAAATGAAGAGAGGTCCATATGATTAGTTCCTGGATTGAGATGATATGAGACAGTATCAGTCCACGAAGGATTAATCATTAAATATCCCTAGTCGTAGTATTATCGAGACTGGACATCGATAATGCGGAATAGGCTAGTATTGCACTTGTGCGCGTTGTGAGGGCACAACAGCATAGTTCTCATATATTTGGGTATTGGATACTCATGCAAGTGCGATAGGAGGTTGTGTTTCACCGATGGTACGGGAAATAGCTTCGCTCTGGATAGACCCCTCGGAATCCCATTGGTATTATGACTATGTGTCTATGGGAATCCGACATCAGGGTAGGTGTATTTGGTCTTAACCTGAGACTTGCACCGCTAATGCTTACGACAATCAATATACTTTAGTTGAGGTCGTCTAGGACTCTAACCGGTTCTGTGTACGCCGAAGCTGAGTATATTGAGAATCGTAGAGTATTGGGTGTGATGTCAAGACGGAAGTATCACTCCAGTCATAGTGGAGATGATGTCACGCAGGATACGGTATTAGTACTCTGAGGTGCTGCAGCCATCGGGATATTATGACAAGGTCATGTATATCCGATTATAGAGACTAGTTACCAGACATCCGACATGTGCTTCGTACGGGGCAGACACTTATCTAGCCCCAGGCCTAGCACGTGACTATCCGATACTAGGCCGATATGCACGATACTTGGTATACTACGCCTGATATAGATCCTTATATATTCCTGTAAGAATATTTCCGGAGAATTGGGTAGGCATGGCGTTTTGCTAGAAGCTAACCTTGTCTTGTAAATCGGTAGGACGTGGTACTTGGTACGTACGTGTTCGGATACTCCGACGACTGTATTTACTGCCAACATATCCGGGGATCTCATGGGTCGCTTCCCAATGATACACCGATGACGTATGACTCGCACATTTATTAATCTGGGATTAATTTGATGAGAGAGAAAATTAATCTTGGATTAATTACGGAGATATTTTATCTAGGATAAAATATCGTCTAAAGAGAGAAAACGATTAATTCGGAATTAATCGGTAAAGTTAATATATTCGATATATTGAACGAAATTGGATTTCGACGCGGAATTGAAATTGGATTTTAATTCGGCGAGCGAATTAATTTAGAATTAATTCGTTAGCGACGTGAATAGTGGATTCGCTAGGCGTAATCATTTAATTACGACGCAACAGAAAATTCGCTAATTGGGAATTAGCGAACCCGAGCCCGAGTGTGATGCGAGCGCATTCGTATTTCGAATTCGAGTGCGGCAACGCAAGTCACATCAAGCAAAGCATCATCATCGTCACATCAAGCGTCAAATCACATATCACTTTGAGTGATGTGACATTTGATTGATTGATGTGATTGATTGAATGAAAGATGTGGTTAGTTGGTTTGATATTGAGTGTTGGACACTCAAAGTTGGTGGTGATGTACATATACCAACTTTAAATATTTGGTATATGACAAATGATTTAAAATCAATTGTTTGACTTTTGATAAATTAAATCAAGTATATAAGATATATTTTAACATTTACCAACCAATTAACACACTTTCTTCTTCATCATTTTCTCTCTCTCATTCACGCCCAAATGGGCAGTGAACACACTCACTGGTTTCTTCTTTTTGGCGTGAGAAGGGAAGCATGTGTGCCTTGATTTTGTGGCAAAATCAAGCGGAGCTAGCACTCCGAGAGACTTACGAAGGTGTTAGGGAAACTCACCCACGAGCCGGGAATCGTTCGACGCAAATTCGAGGCTCAAATCTCAGCTCAAAACTGAAAACAGTGGACTGAAATTCTGCTGCAGTGGGCGCCTAATCCAGTGAGCAATCTTGGAGTTTTTGTTCGTCAAATTCGTCTCAACCGATCGATGTGAGTATTCCGCTACCTCCTTTGATGTATTCACACTAATATTCATGCTTGTTTGATGATCTTGGGACCTAGAATAAAACCAGAACATTCTCGAACCTTGCTCCATTCTCAGATTACCATTCTCGGCTTGTTCATTCTCGAACCTGCTCCATTCTCGAATTACCATTCTCTGCTCATTCATTCTCGAACCTTACTCCATTCTCGGATTGCCATTCTCGGCTTGTCCTTTCTCGAAACTTGTTCCATTCTCGGATTACCATTCTCGGCTTGTTCATTCTCGAACCTGCTCCATTCTCGGATTACCATTCTCGACTTGTTCATTCTCGAACCTTGCTCCATTCTCGGATTGCCATTCTCGGCTTATCCATTCTCGAACCTTGCTCCATTCTCGGATTCCCATTCTCGTCTTTTTCATTCCCGAACTATGCTCCATTCTCTGAGTGCCATTCCCGGCTTGTTCATTCTCGAACTGTGCTCCATTCTCGGAGTGCCATTCCTGGCTTATTCATTCTCGAACTGTGCTCCATTCTTGGAGTGCCATTCCCAGCTTGTTCATTCTCGAACTGTGCTTCATTCTCGGAGTGTCATTCCCGACTTGTTCATTCTCGAACTGTGCTCCATTCTCGGAGTGCCATTCCCGACTTGTTCATTCTCAAACTGTGCTTCATTCTCGGAGTGCCATTCCCGGCAAGACTGATACTGATAATGATGTGGGCCTCGCCCCCAGAGTGATGTGGGCCTTGCCCCAAAATGATACTGATATGGGCCTCGCCCCTAAGACTCATCCCCAAGACTGAAACTTATATGGGCCTCAACCTTGGGACTCATCCTTGAAACTACTACTCATATGTTGCTGATTCTGGTTGCCTTGTCTTTGCCGCTTTCTCTTTTTCTTCTTTGAAACCTGTGAATACAGAACAAAACAAACACAAAAAAGAATGAAAAATATGTTACGTGTATGCATGCATGTATGAGTTAATTTTCTATCTCGTTGGGTTAGGTCTTCTGCCAATTCCTCTGGTGACCATTCTTCTCTTCCTCAGGAAAAGTACAGCTTCAATCTGTCAACATTGATCGGCTTGGTGAACTCGTTCCCTTCCAAATCTGACAGTCTCACTACCCCTATTTCCCACTTTCTGAATGGTTATCTTATCTTTTCTGTTTGCTTCTTTCGAAGATTCCTCGTGTTCTAAATATCGCTGAGTATCATAGTACCAAGGTTTAATGCTTTTGTCAAATGTACTCATGTTGCAGGAAGAGGCTTAGGCAAGTAAACGAAATGAACGCCTTTATTATCGTTGAGAAAAAAGTCCGAACAAGTAAACAAAATCAATGTCTTTATTTAAAATGCTGGATCAAATAGACTAGGAGGAACATCTCCATCATCCGCAGCACTGCCTTCTTCCTCGGCCTATGGTTCTTCATTGTCATCCATGTAAGAAGCTTGGTGGTTGAGGGTTTGGAGGACAAAATTTTCGGGCAATCCAGAGTTGATCATGTAGGTGGGTGGTGTAACGGAGTGGTAGTTTGGTAGAGGGTTTTTGTGTGTGTTGGGTTGTTATTTTCCTGGGTCTGGTATTTTATGGGAATCTATGAGATCTTGAATTTCATGCCTGAGGCGGGTGCAGTTGTCGGTGTCATGGCCATGTAGCTGGTGGAAGTGACAATAAAGGTTCACATTTATGTGTGGCCGTGGGGGGTATGGAAGTGGTTTGCCTTCTAGGGGTTTCAAGAGTCCTTGTCCCTGTAACTTTTCAAACACCTTCGACAAAGGTCTACCAAGGTTGGAGAATTGCCTGTTTCTGATAGCAGCGACTTCGGCAGTAGTGGGCTTGGTTTCGGAAGGCCCCCCAAAAGTTCTCTTATTCTGGCCATAAAACTTTATGTTCTCAGCCTCTTCCTCCTCAATATCCATAACAGTCTCTCTCAATTGTTGAAAATCAGTGATCATCGAAGTCATCCTCCTCAGTTTACCATAAATAGAGGGCTTGGCTCCCTTGATGATCATCTTGATCTGGTCTTTCTCTGAAGGCCAAGTCTGCATTTTCAAAAGCTGACCTATCCAGCGGTCTACATAATCTTTAAAGATTTCCTCCGACTTTTGCTTAGTATTCTCCAAATCGCGGAGTGACAAATCGATCTCCAGGTCTGTGACGTACTGTTTTAAGAAGGCATCGGCCAAATTCCTCCAATCTTAACTTTTTTCTCAAGACCGTGATACCACACCACGGGTGCCCCCTCGAGCGACTGTTGGAATTTTCTAAGCATCCCAAGATCATATCAAGCAATGAAAATAAACATGCGAATACATCACAGAGCGGCGAAATACACACAATGATCGGTTGAGCGACGTGTTGGACAAAAAAAATTGTTCTGCCCTCCTCCATGAAGCTCGACAGTGGACTGGTTTTGATGTCCTCCAAATTCGGCTTTTTCCTCCAAGAAATCTTCAAGCTCCAAGCTTACAAAATGGATTCCAAGCTCACGAAATTACTTCTATATCACCTTAGGATAACTCTATGTGAGCTAGCACCTTGATTTTTGCCACAAAAATTACTTGCTTCTCCTCTATTTCCACGGAAAAACTAGAAGACAGAAGATGAAGCAGCCCCTTTGGGCGAGAGAGAGAAGAAAGAGATGATAGAAGTGTATTTGGTTGGTAAGGATTTTGTGTATCTAATACCAAATCAATTTCCAAAATTAATTATATATTTTCTCTTTCCAAAAGTCAAGCATTAAAGCTTGCCAACCACTTCCATCAATCCATCAATAAATCAATCACATCAATCAATCAAATGTCACATCACTCAAAGTGACATGTGATTTGACGCTTGATGTGACTAGCGATTTGACGCTTGATTTGACTTGTGTGCCGCACTCGAATTCGAAATGCGAATGCGCTCGCAAACAATCCCGGGCTCGGGTTCGCTAATTCCAAATTAACGAATTTTCCGTAGCGATTACGTCTAGCGAAATCACTATTCACGTCGTTAACGAATTAATTCTAAATTAACTCGTTCGCCCGAATTAAAATCTAATTTCAATTCCGCGTCGAAATCCAATTTCGTTTAATATATCGAATATATTAATTAATCGATTAATTCCAAATTAATCGTTATCTCTCTTTAAATGATATTTTATCCCAGATAAAATATCTACGCAATTAATCCCAGATTAATTTTCTCTCTCATCTAATTAATCCCAGATTAATAAAATGCGAGTCATACGTCATCGGTGAATCTTCGGGAAGCGACCCATGAGATCCCCGGATATGTTTGCAGTAAATTCAGTTGTCGGACTATCTGAACATGTAAGTACCTAGTACTAAGTTTGTACCGATTTACAAGACAAGATTGGCTTCTAGCAAAGCGCCATGCCTACCCAATTCTCCAGAAACATGCTTATAGGAATAAGCGATCTATATCAGGCGTAGTATACGTAGTATTGCATATGTCGATCCAGTATCGGATGATCACGTGCTAGGCCTGGGGCAGGAATTGTGTCTGCCCCGTACGAAGCACATGTCGGATGTCTAGTAACTAGTCTCTATAATCAGATAAACATGACCTTGTCATTTTATCCCGATGACTGCAGTGCATAAGAGTACTAGTACCGTATCCTACGTGACCATCATCTCCATATGACTGAAGTGATACTTCCGTCTTAACATCACACCCAACACACTACGATTCTCAATATACCCAGCAGAGGCGTACACAAAACCTGTTAAAGCCCTGGACGACCAAAACCAAAGTATATTGATTGTCGCAAGTATTAGCGGTACAAGTCTCAGGTTAAGACCAAATACACCTACCCTGATTTCGGACTTCCATAGACACATAGTCATACTACCAATGGAATTCCGAGGGGGTCTATCTAGAGCGAAGCTGTTTCCCATACCATCGGTAAAACACAACCTCCTATTACACTTGCATGAGTATCCTATACCCAAATATATGAGAATTATACCGTTTGTGCCCTCACAACGCGCACAAGTGTAATACTAGTCTTTTACGCATTTATCGATGTCCGATCTCGATAATACTCTGACTAGGGATATTTAATGATTTATCCTTCATGGACTGATACTGTCTCATATCATTCTCAATCCAGGAAAAAATCATAAGGACCTCATATCATTTATACATCTTGGTGATCTAGTCAGAAATGATAAGAGATCAATCTCCTTTGTCACATAGTTAATTTGTACAATAACACCATGATCTGTACAAATAGTGATGCTATGGGTCATAATTGTCCAACAATCTCCCACTTTACCTATAGCCAGTCACTCGAGTGTCTTGCACCTGAACTATGTACGGTTCGCTCAAACTGCTGAGAAAAGGCATTCGTCAGTGGATTTGCATGATTATCATCTGATGCGATTTATACGATCATTACATCGCCATGATGTATGATCCGAACGAATCAGATGAATATCCGAAGTATGTATCTGGATCGTTGATGAGACCATTAATTCTTTAGCTTGCGATGTAGCCTAGCTCAGCTACTTAAAGAACTATATCTAATCTAATTAGATTTATAATCGACCCAGAAGGCTTCTATTGCTGCCTCAGCTGCAGCAATATCCGTATTTGTTGTTTTCTCGGTAACAATATCTTGCTTGGAAGATTTCCAGCTCACTGTTCCATTATTCAAACTGTATAGTACCGTTTGCGACTTATAGTCGTCTTTATCGGTCAGGAAACTTACAGCAGTGATCCCAGTCACTTCAAGTTTTCCTTCTCCATAGCTTAAGACAGCATCCTTAGATCTCTAAGATACTAACGGATGTTCTTAATATCAATCCAGTGACTATCACTTGGATTGGCCTGTTTGTGAATCCATATGCTCAAAGCGTATGAGACATCAGGTCACGTACATTTTTCAATGTACGATTTCTCGGAGAGTATTCGAAAGCCAAGCTTTCGCCGATTGTTTTTATTATGGGAATATCATTTCCAAGAAATGACATATTATCATTATTTTATTGGACATCGATTGGCAGTGCGCTCCCACTAACCTTCCTATATACACAAGAATCATTTTCGTTTTGAATTAAATCATACTCCATTATGATTACATCAAAACGATAATTCCAAGAACTTATGCTTGCTTCAATCCAAAAAGGGATCGAACAACCTGCAAACCTTGTTTGCTAGTTTAGGTACGACAAAACCGACAAGATGTTGTAAACATCCTCCAAATGGTTTCCTTTTCAGGAAAGTGATTTTGCCATTCAGCTGACATATTTCATGAATGAAACACGCAGCATCAGCAAGCATTATCCAAATGGATTTACCATGGCAACAGGTAAAAGGTTGAATCATAATCAACACAATGTTGATAACGATACATTTCCGCTAAAAGCCTAGCTTTATACGTTGGTATGTTTCCATCCATGTATGTCTTCCTTGAAGACTTATATAGTACCAATAGACACAATGTCTTGCGGTACATCAACTAGTATCCAAACTTGTTGATATACATGGAATCCAATTCGGATATCTTGGCACTTTTCCATAATAGGGAGTCGATACCTTGTATCACTTCCTCATACGTAATCAGTTGGTATTCCTCAATAAGATTGACATCTTTATGAGGTGAGATCAAAAACCCATACCCAGGTTGTTTTCTGATTCTCTCCGACTTACGTGGTTCTTGTGTGTTCGAAGATTACTGGTATAGTTTCATCCTTGATGAACTATTTGTGTTCCAATAAGGATCGGTGCCTAGAATAGTATTACTCCAATTTTCATCGAGTTTTACTATCCTCCCACTTACCACGGCATATAGGTGTTCCTCTTAGGAAAACCGCATGGTGAGCAACAATAACATTGTTCTCTTGTGAGATGTATAAGTACTATATTTTGGTATCCCTAGGATAACCTACAATTTGGCACTTATCTGATTTGGGTTTTAGTTTGGTATCATCCAAATATATGCCCAGCATACCCATATATTCAGGAATGAGAAAACCCAGTTTCTTTCCTGTTCATATCTAATATGAAGTCTGTCAAACAGATTTTTTTTTTGGAACATTATTCTAAATAAGTTCTGCACTATTAATGCGTATCCGTTGAAGGAAATGGTAGCTCAGAGCGACTCATGATTAATCTTATCATGTCCAACAAAATTCGGTTTATCCTGTTCAGACGCACTGTCAAATTGACGTGTTTCGGGAGGAGTCCTCTTTGAAAGAATACTATACTCTTTCAAGTATTTTAGAAACTTATTGCTTAGTATTTTCCATTACGGTCTCACCGTGACAGTCTAATACTTTAGCCGATCTGTTTGTCTATTTCGTGTCGAAACTGTAAAAGTTTCCGATTTGCGTTTCAAAAGAAACAAATAACCATAACGCGATGCCACATCCGTAAAGGTCACGAAATATTCATATCCACCTCTAGCCTAGCTAGACATGGGCCCACTTGTTTCACTATGAACTAGGGCTAACAGATCGGTGGCACTTACACTTTTACCAAGTAAATAGTGTTTTAGGCACTTTGCCCAATAAACTAGATTCGTAGACTTTATTTGAATAGAATCAAATCAGTCCTAGTACCCACTCTTCAAAAGTACGGTTATACGATTCTTATTAATTGTGTCCCAGACAACAATGCCACAAATTAGTTTCTTCTGATCAAATCAGTTTGAGCTATTTGTTTGTCATATTTTACATTTGAGATTTATTTATATTCAAAATATAAATTCTGTTATTCACATCTAATGTGTTTATCTCAATATCATCTTTATATAATAAAACATTTTAGTGTTCTAGAATATAAAGGTTCACCCGCAGCGGGTTAAACACTGATATAGAGATAATGTTTCTAGTCAAACTAGTTACATTATAAAAGTTTCCTAATTTAAGTACACACCCGAAAGTAGTTCATAAACTTAGGTATCTACGGTTAAAACAGTGACTTTCGTCCCGTTTCCAATTCGCAGATAAATCTCAATCTGAAGTCAGTATCCTGTTCATAGCAGATTCTGAACATCAGTATATATAAATGTATCACACTAAGTATTTAAAATCTAATTTTAATACTAGTAGTGAACATTTTATGACAAACATATTTGAAGTCAGAGCCTTGCCCGTTCTTCAATTCCTTCATGTCTGCTTTGTCCAAACGGCAGTCACGCTTCCGCGATCCCGTTTGCCACATTTAGGCAGACATTTTGGGATATGTCCTTTATCTTCCCAGAAGATTATAATGATTTTGCCTTTGCCCTTTTCACACTCCAGAAGCCTTCGGCCAAGCCTTGGACTTTTAAAATATCGAAGTAAGGTGCGCCTTGCGCTACTTGCCTTATTGCAAATTTTGACTTTGTCTCCTTGAGAATAGTCATTAACTCTCCAAGAGTTATGTATTGCAATTTAGTACTTCTAAAATCTAAGTATTGATTTATGAAGATCCTTCAATTTCATTATCATACTTTAAGGATCTAACCCTTAGTTCCGAAAAAGAAATTAAGGAGTCTACTGTGACAAGCTGAATGGATTAAGCACTAAAGTTATCATCACATGAATCTTCCAAAGATCATGCTCTACTTATTCGCTTAACTCCGGGCTTTAAGCATAATATGTTATTTTATCAAATAAAGTAAGTTATTATTTTTCAGGACCATCCTGAAATTTATTCCCAATTTGAAAATTAAACCATTTAAATACATTTTCCTTAGGATCATGTCTTAAATGTCAATCTTTCAATTTTATCTTGATTTTAATAGTCCAACTATTTAATCAACGATTTAGGTACTATTTATTATAATGATTATTATAGTCCAACTATTTAATCAACTATAATTTATTTGTTTGAATACAGTCCAACTGTTAATTAAAACAACGATTTAAATATTAGTCCAACTAACATTTAATTTATTTGACGAATGATATTTGTGATTGAGCGCGTATGGCAAGTAATTAAATGAATATTGCAAATTCAATTCTTGCCTCCCACTATTTTTCGGCGAGCCTCTAACTCTCTGTCGAGTACTTGGGAAATCGTGTTTCCTAGTGGGCTAGGATCCCGTTAAATATCACACAATCTTGACTTTGGCCAACAAATTGTATGATAAATAACTAGGTAGATCTCTAAGATCAATTGGATCCAATCCAATTCCTAGATCCAGTAGGGGGACATCCAAGTCCGAAACATATATCTTATATATGCCAATATATCCAATATATTGCCTAACCTTTTTCCTCTGAATCAACTAAGCATTGGCTTTGGCACAACAAACTTAGTGATCTCAGTTAAGCGGAACCCATTGACCATGGAAAGCTTCGTAATCAATGTCGATGGACAAGAAGTGGTCTTGACTTTGGCCAACAAACCACAACTTGGACAAGACACCAATATGGAACAAAGCTCTCATGATTCAAACACATCCTCGACGGACAAAGGCCTTGACTTTGGCCAACAAGCCAATGCCAGTCTCGGATCTTGAGTAAGAATCACTCAATGGAAGGAAAAAAACTTAATATTTTACGACGGGTTTTCGAGTGCAAATTGGCAACCAATTTATTATCTTTGTTAAGGTCTCATCATCATACACCCTTAAACATGCATTCTAAACACATAATAAAGCGCGTATAAATAAATAATAATGATATGTGGATGGATACTTTACACATTGATCCTAGATCAAATCTCTCCATTTCCTCTCTCCCGATAGCACAACTATTTGCTTCTACCCATTACACTACACTTCTAAAGAAACCTCATTTTCATTGAGAGGAATAGTTGAGAAGAGAAATACAAAGAATAAGGAGGTAATAAGGCTGGACATGCAGGTCCAATTAATAAATTCCAAATTTATTACAACAATTTCTAAAATTGCCCCACCCATCTAATATCCATCCGATATACATTATTCATGCATCGCAACCATGTATTCACACAAGCATGTTATCAATCAATCTAATCAAATTAATTAATCTGATAATTAGTGACCATCCAATGTTCAAACAACGATTTGATTTTGCTCGAGTGAAACTCGTTTTGCGAATAAGTACTCAAAGTACGAATTCTTGAATTAAATTAAATTACAAAATTAAATCCAATTTAATATGTATTTAATTCTAATTCACTATTTAATTCCAAATTAATTATTACACTTTATAAATGAACTTTTACGACTTAAATTCCAAATTTAATCGTTACGGGTCTCAAAGCCCGATTAACGTCCAACGTTAATTTAATTAAAGTCCAATGGGCTTTCAATTAATTTCTTAAGGCGTGGAATTTTGGTCAACTCGGGTCAAACCCAATAACCAAAGTCCAATCAAGGAGTAACCCCATAAGCCTAGAAATCAATTTAGGCCCAATTAAATTTTCAAGGTCCATTAGTCGCATTTGGGCTTTATGGTAGCGATTTTGGGCCCAATTGGATCCAACCAATTTTTCCTAAACCTAACTTGGTACAACCAAGCCCAATAAGCCCATTTACAACATTACAAGCCCAATTTCCAAAATTAGCCCAATTCAATTAAATTACAAAATCCAATTTCACAATTTAATTACCTAAAGTGTATTACACAATTAATTACCCAATTAACATTTCTAAAACACCAATTAGCCTAATTAATCATGCTTATTAACATTAAAACATGTCCAACACATTTTAAAAAAAAATCAAACCAAATTACATGCTATATCATTCTCGGCAATTTGGGCAATTTGTGTCCGATTCGGTTTCAATCCAATTAAATCCACAATCGACATTAAATCAACATTTCCCAAATGTTTCAAGTCATCCAATGATCAACGAAACAAAAATTACCAAGATTTAGGGCACCAATGTATTCGGCCAACACATCAAAATTGGGGAAAATTGTTCCAAACAAAATTTCTTGAAATTGATCAAATCAAACTTCAATTCAACAACATTTAAGCATACTAAATCATCCAATTTCATTAAATCATGCTCAAATTCATTTTACCCAATTTTAAGCCCTAAATCATTTTCATGCTCAACCTTGCTCATAGATACCATTGTTGGAATTTTCTAAGCATCCCAAGATCATATCAAGCAATGAAAATAAACATGCGAATACATCACGGAGTTGCGGAATACTCACAATGATCGGTTGAGCGACGCGTTGGACAACAAAAATCGTTCTTCCCTCCTCCATAAAGCTCGGCAGTGTTGGACAAAATGACCCATAGCGTCACTATTTGCACAGATCATTGTGTTGTTGTAGCAAATTAACTATGTGACAAGGAAATTGCACTCTCAACATTTGTGATTAGATCACCATAGATATATATAAATGAAGAGAGGTCCCTATGATTAGTTCCTGGACTGAGAATGATATGAGACAGTATCAGTCCCCGAAGGATTAATCATTAAATATCCCTAGCCGGAGTATTATCGAGACTGGACATCGATAATGCGGAATAGGCTAGTATTGCACTTGTGCACGTTGTGAGGGCACAACGGCATAGTTCTCATATATATAAGTGTTGGAGACTTATGCAAGTGCGATAGGAGGTCGTGTTTCACCGATAGTACGGGAAACAGCTTCGCTCTGGATAGACCCTTCGGAATCCCATTGGTATTATGACTATGTGTCTATGGGAGGCCGAAATCAAGGTAGGTGTGTATAGTCTTAACCTGAGACTTACATCGCTAATACTTACGATAATCGATAGACTTTGGTCTTGGTGGTACAGGCTTTAACCGGTTCTGCGTACGCCACTTCTGGGTTTATCAGAGAGTCGTAGTGTATTGGATGTGATGTCAAGACGGAAGTATCACTCCAGTCATAGTGGAGATGATGTCACGCAGGATACGGTATTAGTGCTCTTAAGTGCTGCGCGGCCATCGGGATATTATGACAAGGTCATGTATATCCGATTATAGAGACTAGTTACCAGACATCCGACATGTGCTTCGTACGGGGCAGACACTTATCCAGCCCTAGGCCTAACACGTGACTATCCGATACTGGGCCGATATACACAATACAATGGTATACTACGCTTGATACAGATCTTAATATTCTTATAAGAATATGACCGGAGAATTAGGTAGACTTGGTGCTTTGCTAGAAGCCAACCTTGTCTTGTAAATCGGTAGAACGTAATACTTGGTACTCACGTGTTCGGATAGTCCGATGACCGATTTGACTGCCAACATATCCGGAGATCTCATGGGTCGCTTCCCAAAGATTCACCGATGACGTATGACTCGCACTTATATTAATCTGGGATTAATATGATGAGAGAGAGAGAATTAATCTGGGATTAATTTCGAGACACTTTATCTAGGATAAAATATCAATTGAAGAGAGAGAAACATTGATTTGGAATTAATCGAGGAATTAATATATTTGATATATTAAACGAAATTAGATTTCGACGCGGAATTAAATTAGATTTTAATTCGGGCGAGCGAATTAATTTAGAATTAATTCGTTAGCGACGTGAATAGTGATTTCGCTAGGCGTAATTATTTAGTTCTCGTCGCGACGGAAATTCGTTAATTCGGAATTAGCGAAATTGAGCTTGAAAGTGTTTGCGAACACATTCGTATTTTGAAACGAGTAGGATCCGCAATCACATCGCGAAGTCTCATTACTTGACACGAATAGATGATGGATGTATCTAGTCACCTTTATGGGATGATACATTGTCTCTATTCTCAATGTAAGTAGGTGAGGCTATTTAATGGATTTTTAAAAAGTGATGTGTGTGGTGGGAATTAACCCAAATGTGTGTGAAATGAATTTCAAATGAAATTCAAATGCATTTGATGCATAAAGTTCCACCAAAACCGTATATACACTACTGACTCTCCTTTTCCCTCATCTCTCTTCTCTTTCTTCTCCTCTCTTCTCTCCCATTTCTGGTTTTGTGAAGCAGTGAATTGCCGAAAATAACAAAAGAAATGGAGGGAAGCAAGTGTGTTTTG